>NW_020769354.1:3564707-3577168 GCF_900518735.1 Pseudonaja textilis
CCAGCTGGCTGACTGGGCCAATCCCCAGGAGACAGTGAGTTCTAGTCCAACCTTAGGCCTGAAAGCCAGCTGGCTGACTGGGCCAGTCACCAGGAGATTGCGAGTTCTAGTCCTGCCTTTACTATGAAAGCCAGCTAGGTGACCTTGGGACAGTCACTCTCTCAGCCCAGTCCACCTCACAGGGTTCTTCTTGTGAGGAAAATAGGAGGAGTAAGGTATGTTGGATATGTTCTCAGCTTGGAATTATTTGTAAAAATAATAAAAGGCAGGGTATAAAAATACCTCCAGGTGTTCCTTTTTCTCTACTACAATCCTGCGAGGTAGCTTCAGATCGGAGAAAGTTTGGGGTGGTTTTTTGTGGGTTTTTGTTTTGAAGAATAACCTAAACCTTACCTAATAAGTTGTTGCTGCTTGTTATCAAGGCGAGAAGGATTGATTTATTTCAGTGTTTCTCAACCTTGGCCAATTTCTGAGGTGTGGACTTCAACTCCCAGAATTCCCCAGCCAGCATGGCTGGCTGAGGAATTCTGGGAGTTGAAGTCCACACCTCTTTGAGAGTAGGTTGAAAAAACACCGATTCACCTGCAAAGCGCTCACCCATCTCTTTCTTTCCAGCATCGCCGTCCTCCGCCAGGAAGTGCCCATCAGGCTCTTCGACCAGTAAAAACCTTAGCCCCACCAGTAGCCCCAGGACTATGGGCAGAAGCAAGGGGCGCCTTCGTCTCCCCCAGCTCTGCAAAAACAAACTCTCGAGCAGCAAAGAGAACCTGGACACGAGTCGAGAGAACGGTACCCAGCCAGATCCAAAGGCCACATTGGACTCTCCGGGCAGGGAGCAGCAAAAATTGGGGGATGGTTCAGGAGAACCGGTGGTCACTCAGGACAATGAGGGGCAGCTCACCAACGGATACCTTTGCAAGCTCAGCTCCTCCAGCAACCACAGTCTCAACGGTCTCCTGGAAGCCCGCCGGGAAGAGGAACTGGCGGATGACCAAAGAGGAGAAATCTGTATTAATCCTATTTATAACTTATATGCAATTTCGGTAGGTGTCCGATGGCCGTCTGGGTTGAAAGCTTGGTGGGGGGGGGGTTTCCCCAGCTCAAATTACGGCTGACCCGTTGCAGGAAAGGCCCGGAGAGGTCCACGTAAACCATACCAAAGGGAAGAGCGGAAGGAGGGTCCCACAGTGTCTATCCAGGCTTAATCACCTGAATTACAGGTAGTCCTCGACGTACGGCCACAATTGAGCCCAAAATTTCTATTTGCTGTCTGGCCAGAAGATGGATAGTTGTCTGCCACATCTATTCATCTCCGCCCCCTGCCTTTTATCCCCAGAGCTAGAGTGGGGGCTTTGCTAGCAGTGGGGGCTCTTCTATCCCAAGGACCGGACCATAGATTTCCACTGCTCTCCTCTCCTCTGCCTTCCGTCCCAAGGACCAGCCCATAGATTTCCACTGCTCTCCTCTACTCTGCCTTCTGTCCCAAGGACCGGCCCATAGATTTCCACTGCTCTCCTCTCCTCTGCCTTCTGTCCCAAGGACCAGCCCATAGATTTCCACTGCTCTCCTCTCCTCTGCCTTCTGTGCATCTGCATGTCAGGCACTGGACCCAGTTGTTCCTCCTCTTCCTCATCAGCCACCTGCAGACCTGGAGGGCTGTTGACTCTCCATCTGAGGTCTGACGGGCGGCCCCGACTCCACCTCTGTCTCTCTCTCTCTGCCAGCTCCATTTCCTCTTCCCCCTCAGAGTTCTCAGGTTGCCCTGATGCTGACCCTGACTCCCACGCCGCTGCCTCCTCTGGTTTGGCTGCTGGAGGGGGGGCAGCACACAACAGGCCACAAGAAGTTGTTAAAAGAGCTTTGCCCTATTTTATCACCTCTCTTGCCACAGATGTTCAGTGAATCACCGCAGTTGTTAAGTTAGTAACACCATTGTTAAGTGAGTCTGGCTTCCCCCATTGACTCTGGGAGTGTTGGAACAGTCGTAAATTCAATCATAACCCAGTTTTTTCACTGCCTTTATAACTTCGGATGGTCACTAAATGACTGGTTGTAAGTCAAAAACTATCTTTATTCCCTTGGAAGGGGGGAAAAAATCCATACCATCACCATCTTGGATTTTCGCTTCCCTCACAAAGTCTTCTTCAGCATTGCTCAGCTGCTGGAAGACAGAATGCCAGAATAACAGAGTTGGAAGGAACCTTGTAGGTCATCTAGTCCAACCCCCCTGCCCAAGCAGGTGGGCCTACCCCATTTTTGACAGATGGCAGTCCAGTCTCTTCTTGAAAGCTTCCAGTGACAAAGCTCCCGCAACTTCCAAAGGCAACGTCTGTTCCATGGGTTGATTGTTCTCACTGCCAGAAAATTTCTCCTTATTTCTAGGTTGAATCTTTCCTTGATCAGCTTCCATCCATTATTCCTTGTCTGGCCTTCGGGTGCCTTGGAGAATAGCTTAACCCCTTCCTCCTCTCTGTGGCAGCCCCTCAAATATTGGAAGGCTGCTATCCTGTCTCCCCTGGTCCTTCTCTTCCCTAGACTAGCCAGGCCCAGTTCCTGTAACCGTTCTTCATACGTTTTAGTCTCCAACCCTCTAATTCTTTGTTGCTCTTCTCTGTACTCTTTCTAGAGTCTCAACATCTTTTTTATAACGTGGTGACCAAAACTGGATATATTCTAGGTGTGTCCTTACTAAGGCTTTATAGAGTGGAATTAGTACCTAGAAAGATTGAGGAATAGAAGAAGGGGATGGCAAAGCAGGAGGTGGCTGCCTGGAGCCGCTGAAGCAGTCGGCGTGAGCTTAAATGGACTCCAGGAGATGGTAGAGGACAGGAAGGCCTGGAGGAATGTTGTCCATGGGGTCGCGATGGGTTGGACACCACTTCGCAACTAACAACAACAACATTAGTACCTCACATGTTATTGATTCAATCCCTCTGTTAATGCAGTTTAGGATTGCATTGGCTTTTTCACTGCCACCGCACCCTGTTAGCTCATATTTCATTGATTGTCTTCTAAGACCATCTCCCTGAACCTACTTGCTCCTCAGGGCCATTCATCGCCTACTGGTGAGAGGCTGCTGGCTCTTGAGGAGCCTTTGACAGGCATAAACGTGAGAAGACACAATGTCTGTGGAGATTCTCAATCATCCAGGACGCGTTTGTCCTAAAGGCACTTTCCAAGAGGCAACTGGACTTTCTTGGGGGGCGGAGGGGGAGGTTCCTTGAAAACTTTTCGCTTCTCATCTAACAACTGAAGCAGCTTCTTGGATGGGAAGCGAAATGTCTTCAAAGGAAAAAATAAAACCAACCAAGAAAATCCAATTGCCTTTTGGGAAAAGCACTTTTGAGAAGATACCTCCTTCTAAAATGGCATCTCCATCGCGCCACGTTAATTCCCCTTTTCCTCTAGCAGGAAAGGAAAGGATGGAGGACTTTTCAATCCGCGGATAACCTTGGTGTCTTGGCTCTCTTCTCTTCCAGTGCCATTCAGGAATTATGGGAGGAGGTCATTATGTCACCTATGCCAAAAACCCCAACGACAAATGGTACTGTTACAACGACAGCAGCTGTAAGGTAAGCCATTTTGCGGGCTTAAAGGGGAAGAACCTAAAAGCTGCTAAGAAGAGCTTCCATTACATAGGAACCTCTGTGCCCTGAAGTGAGTCACCGGGATTTCAGGACATAACACGGTTGACTTTTGGCCCACCTGTATTGCAGCAACCTCTTTCTGGGTGTCCATCAGTGGCGGGATTCAATTTTTTTTAATACTAGGTCTGTGGGTGTGGCTTGGTGGGCGTGGCATGGTTTGGTGGGCACGGCAGGGGAAGGATAGTGCAAAATCCCCATTCCCTCCCCATCCCAGCCCACTAACCTGCTTTCCATCTCCGTCCTCCTATGCAGGGCAACCAAAGAAGACCGAGCCGATCAGCTGGGACTTAATGGGAGGCAGAGAATAGATGGGGGCGGGGCCAGTCAAAGGTGGGATTGGCTGGTTCTCCGAACTACTCAAAATTTCCACTACCGGTTCTCCAGAACTGGTCAGAACCGGCTGAGGACCACCTCTGGTGCCCATCAATTGTCTGTCTCAGGAGACCTTGAGGCAGATGAGGTTCTCTTCCACTTGTGTTGCTCCATTTTGAAAATTGGCGGTGGCCCCTTGGGGATTCGAGACATGTTAGTCTCTAGGCCAGGAGTAGAGACTGATGGCTCTTTTAGGACTTCTGGACTTCAACTCCCAGAATTCCGAAGCCAGCATGGCTTCCCCACCTCTGGTTTAAATTGTCCTGTCCTAGAGAGTCCTGTGGTAATAAGCCACAGGATATTTGTTGCCCTTATAAGGAAACTTCAGATCGCTTAACTAGGTCTGGGCATTCTTCCTGGGGATGCATCGGTGTCTTTTACTGCGTTCTACCATTTTCCAAAGTTTCCAACAGGATTTGTTTGTTTATATCCCATCTTGAAAAGGGGTGGCTCAGGGGCTAAGACGCTGAGCTTGTCAGAAAGGTCGGCAGTTTGGCAGTTTGAATCCCTAGCGCCACGTAACGGAGTGAGCTCTCGTTACTTGTCCCAGCTTCTGCCAAGCCAACAGTTTGAAAGCATGTAAGAAAAGTGCAAGTAGAAAAATAAGGACCGCCTTTGGTGGGAAGGTAACAGCCTTCCGTGCGCCTTCAGATGTTTAGTCATGCCGGCTGCATGACCACGGAGACGTCTTTGGACAGCGCTGGCTCTTCTTCGGCTTTGAAATGGAGATGAGCACCGCCCCGCTAGAACCGGAAACAACTAGCACAGATTTTTACCTTATCCCATCTTTATTATTTTCTTACAAATAATTCAAAGCGATGAACACATGCAACACACACCTTCCCCCTCTTATTTTCCCCACAACGGCAACCCTGTTAGGTGAGTTGGACTGAGAGGGAAGGGCTGGCTCAAAAGTCACCCAGCTGGCTTTCATGTCTAAGGCAGGATTAGAAACATGTCTAAGGTGGGATTAGAATTCATTGTCTCCTGGCGATTAGCCCAAAGTCACCAGCTTTCATACCTAAGGTGCAGTGGTGGGATTCAATTTTTTTTACTACCAGTTCTGTGGTGGGCGTGGCAGGGGAAGGATACTGTAAAATCTCCAGTCAGAGGTAGTATTTGCTGATTCTCCAGAGTACTCAAAATTTCCGCTACCGGTTCTCCAGAACTGGTCAGAAGCTGCTGAATACCCACCTCTGCTAATGTGGGACTAGAACTCACCGTTGCCTGGTCATTGACCCAAAGTCACCCAACTGATTTACATGGCTAAGGCAGGACGACCCCACCATCTCCTGCTCATTGGCTCAGAGTCACCCAGCATCTAAGGTTGGAGTAGAACTCATGGTATCCTAAGCCTGGTGCCTTAGCCTCTAGACCAGTGATGGCTAACCTTTTCAGCTTGGTGTGTCGAAAATCGGGAAAAAGTGGAGCCTTCCTCGGGTCGTGTGTCACTTCAAGAAATATCAATAATTTGATTTATGACGGACTGGGCTGGGGTGATCACGCAGGGCTGTGAAACTAGTCTCCCTGGTCTCAGGGCTGCAGGTGCAGGATGTGGGGATCGGAAGGCCACCTTACAGGGCTGTGAACCTCAACCTTTCCTCCTGTAGCGTTCCTGAGGTAATGAAACTGACAAACCTCAGTTTATGACGGTTAAAACTGGTTCTCTGCTGCAAAGATCTTGCGGCAGCGGTGACACCATGCCTCCATGCAACAAGCAGGGAGCAGGGATTGGAGCAGAGCACAGGCAGCCTCTAAATGTGCAGGTTTTCCCCACACCAACAGGCGTGTCAGTCAAAGTGCCTCGGCGTGTCACGAGTGACACGCGTGTCATAGGTTACCCATCACTGCGCTAGACTAAAGTTGCCATTTCCTGCAGTGTCCTTACAATAAGCTGCTATACCAGCCTCCCTGATCCCAAACAATCTCCAGTAATATTAGGACAAGAGTTTTCAGGAGTTTTCAGTATTTTGTACATTTAAAAATGTTGAAGTAATATTGTATTCTTTCAAGAGAGTGATACTAGAGGGGGAGCTCTCGCCTCACGATCAGGAGGCTCTGAGTTCGATCCTAGGTAGCGACAGATATTTCTCTCTCTGGCTACAATGAGTAAATATCACCTGCGAACTCTGCATTGGTGACAGGAGGAGCGTCTGGCCAGTAAGCACTCGGCTCCATTGAGTTGCTCCGACTCCACCCTGATGCAAGGGATTACAGGGTCATTAAAAGATTAAAAAACATGAATTATTTTGACAGCTGTTCCCTAATAAGCACCTCTTCTTTTCCTCCTCCTCCTCCTCCTCCTCCTCGTCCATCATTCAGGAATTGCATCCTGATGAAATCGACACAGATTCTGCCTACATCCTTTTCTACGAACAGCAAGGAGTGGACTATGCACAGTTTTTGCCAAAGATTGAGGGCAAGAATATGGCGGATACCAGTAGCATGGATGAAGATTTTGAGTCCGATTACAAAAAGTACTGTGTCTTGCAATGAGCAAAACGGGTTTCGTAAAGGTTAGTCCGAGGAGATTGCATCACAAGGCTGGCAACAAAAGAGAACAAAAGGAAATACGGTTTTAACTGAGCAGAAGAGCTAGGTGTAGTTTTTATTTTTTTATTTTTTATTTTATTTTTAATTTTCCTCCTGTGACCGGAAAGCACAACTAAAGAAAAAAACAAAATTAAAAAAAAAATAGCAGGGGGAGAAAGAGAAACTCTAATTAAAGTGAGCATTTATCAGGTGGCATTTGCTTTGGTTTCCCATCTTTGTTGCTTCATGCCCAGAGGGTGGGGGAAGAAGACCCGTTGGTTAAACTGTTTTATTTTGCCTTCAGCCTTTAACCTCAGCAAACTAAAGACTAGATGCATTTAAAATTTGAGAAAGGTAATCCAGCGAAGAGGCAGAATAACCGTAGTCTGTTCGTCCCTTTGACCAATTTGCTCTTAGAGACGTCTGAAGTAAGTTGGGGTTGGGGAAAGAAATGACATTTGGGAAAGCTCTCTTCCAATTGTTGCTAATGATTCACTTGTAGTGTTGTCCTGACAACATGAAATTTCTACCTCCTTTTTCTGAAGTTTGATTCCATGTCTGCGAGGAGAAGAGGCACACGCAGAGACGGCAGGCACAAGCCGCAGAAAATTCCTGCAAACTTTCCCTGCTGTTCATTTTCTCTCACTTGATGTATTTGTTAGCAGTTCCTTTCCGTCGCCTTAAGAATAAAGTTTCCTCTCTTTTTTATTTTTTTTTGACCTTGTGGAATTGTTCCAACCCTTTTGGCTTTCAGAGAGGTTCCAGAGCAGCTCCAGCAGCCTTTTGGCGCTTGAAAGGGCTGGAGATCTGGAAACTGAGGCAGCTCCAGGCTGTTCCTGGGGGCAGTGAGTAGGCTAATTATTTGTATTCATCTCCACTTTGGATGGATTGGGGTGTTCTAGGAGCCAAGCGTTTCTCTGTGTACAAGAGGGTACTTGGGTAAGAAACCTGCTCTGGTTGTGAAAATATTTTGCCATTGTGGTTACCCTGTCCCCTCAACTTACAACTTTCATTCAGAAGAAGCTAGTTCCTGATTTTTTTGGTGTATTGATCTGATCGCTCTTGAGAATGGGAAAGTCAAATCAGGAATCTGTTCCCCAACTCAACCCAACCCAATGCAACTCAACCCAGCCCACTGCAACTTAACCAACCCAACTTAATGCAACTCTACCCAACCCAAGTCAACCCAACTCAATGCAATTTAACTCAACCCAACCCAACCTGATGCAACTCTACCCAACCCAACCCAATGCAACTCAACCTAATTCAACCCAACCTTTAAATCCCAGAAACAAGGGAGCCTGGTTGAGTGCTTTGAGCCAACAGTGTGTCAGTGATGGCTGATGGGAAATGTGTACCCAAAGGAGGACTATAGGCAGGGAGGGGTCAAAAAGTTCAAGATGGAGTCGGTGACTATAATCAAAATTCTACCCACCTTTTTATACTTGTGTCACGCGTGCAGGAGATGGGCGGGGCTTCAGAAGGGCAGTGACAGCCGCCATCTTGATTTTTAGGACCCCCTCCCCCAAGTAGCCGCCCCTCACAATGGAGATGGAATACAAGGCTAACAGCCTCTTCTTCCTCACTCCTAGCACCAATCCTTCATTTGTGGTAGACCTTTTGAAAGGAGAGAGTCCTCACACATATTGTTCTCTCTTCCTTCATTGGAGGGAGTGCCAGTCATGTTTTTTTTTTTTAAATTATTTGCACTTTAAAAATAATAATAAAAACATAACAGAGTTCATTTTTCAGTGCTTTGGGGATAGCTGTGTGCGTGCTTGGGTGTGTGTCCTTTCCATTCCTTTTTCTTTCGAAAAGCAACGTTAACATGTCTGAAGGATGACCATCAGTGATGGAGAGGTTGTCCGTTCTACCACCCAACAGGCTATCCTTTTGGGGTAGCCAACCTTGTCCCCGGAAGGAATATTAATACTTCAAACCCACTTCAAGCATATTGTGGCTTTTAACCATCTCTTGATGGTGATTCCCCTTTATCTGTTCTTGTAGGTCAGCCAGAGTCAAAGCAGAGCAGTGAGGTGGGTGGCTGCATAAATGTAATAATTAAATGAAAGAAGGAATTAAATTGGCAGCCATGTCCAGCTTCTATGAATGGAAATGGATTGAGAGAGCAGAATAATGAGGGAGCTACGGCAAACGTTCCCATTTTCAGGTGAGCTGAAAATCCTTCGATTTGAAAATCCTTCCTTACCTCTGCATTTGTTGAGCCAAGCCCTAAATCAGACACACACACACCCTCCTCATTCCAATCAGATGATGAAATAAGGTTGATCAGAGGTTAGGATAAACCGTCATTTCTTCACAAACGAAGCCTCTGAATCAGCTCTTAGTAACACAGTGAGATTTTCAAAGAGCGGCGAAGATGAGTTTTGCTCCTAATCTGGAAATCTATAGCATGGAGGACTATCTCGGCCTTCCACTGTTCTTTGAACTGCTCCTGTCAATCCTTCCCTTACTGAGAACCTGACAAAAATCCACGGGATT
Organism: Pseudonaja textilis; assembly: GCF_900518735.1. The sequence goes on from NW_020769354.1 coordinate 3,573,761, forward strand.
TCTTTCAGCTAATTTCCCCATCGTTCCCTCATTCCCCCCCACAAAGCAAAATCACTTAGATTTTGTTGGCATCAGGCTATCTTCTTCCAACTGCGGTGTTCTCAGAACACTTTTTTTTAAAAACTCCCTTTTTCGTTCCTGGTACCCTTTTCTGGCAGTTCCAGGGCATTGTGGCTTCGTCTAACCTCACATTAAAAACGAGGATTAGTGTTGAAGCTTGGCAAACATGGAGAAGGATTGCAGGGGTCAGGTGGACCTTAACATTTGAGCCTGCTCTTTGGTAGGTGTTTCTCAACTCTCAAAATTCCCCATCCGGACTGCTTTCAAATTGGCGGACTTTAACTCCCCAGAATTCCCCAGCCAGTAAGCAACACAGATCTTAATTCACCCCGAGTGGGCGTTAAAAGTCCACCCAATGTAAAACATGCTGGCTGAGGAATTTTGGGAGTTGAAGTCCAAGGCACCAAGGTTGAGAAACACTGCCGGAAGAACCCAACAGTTGACAGTTGCTCTGTCTTTTGACGGTCTCCTCGAAACGATTTGCGTCCAAGCAACTCAGCCATGCACTGTGGAACTTAACCCATCCAAGTGATGTGGCACCATCATCCAGCGGTCGCTTGTGTTGGGGCCCTTTGTCACTTCCGTTAGCGTGCGCATGTGTGTGAAAGTTGCAGACGGGGTTACTTCAAACCCAGATCTTCTGCTGGACCCACGGCAGAAGGTTAGGGCTCAACCTAAGGAGAAGAAGGACCTAGGTAGTGTCTCTTAGCTTGCCGTGCAAGATCAAACCACCATCGTCTATAAAGTCCCATAATCCTTGACTGTGCTGTGTAGTCCAGAGTAGCTCCTGAAAACCAGCTTCCCAACATCAGTTCTAATGGGTGCCACCACTCAGTCGTGTGATTAATAGCGTGACGTTCCCCCTTTTGCCAAAAAAACAAGCCAGCATCTTGTTGAACGCATCGTGCGATGCCTATCAATCTGCGATGTAGCCAAATCCTGGGGGTGGGGAGAGATTTGAACAATGCCTTGGCCCCTAATTGTCCATTTTCTTGACCTCTTTGAGCATGGAGAAAGTCCCTACTTTAAAAATACTCCTTCTTTGAAGATCCCTTCCACGTCGCTCTTCATCTCTTCGTTTCTTTGGGAAACAGTTTGGGTTTTTAAGTTCCAGCCCAGCATGATCCGCTCACCTCGTCTTTAATCTGCCATGCTTTGTTACATTGGTTGTAATGATTAATATTTTTTTTTTAAGAAAAAAGGTTTAAATTAATTCCTAAATTTAATAGGAAAAGCAAAACAAACGATTTAAGTTAACTGTTTAACTATATTTGCTCTGTAAATTATTGTATAAAACCTATTGACAATGCACTGAATTTAGAAAGACTGTGTACATAAGTACTGTGTAAATAATTCAAAGGGGAAAAAACAAAGTATTAATGTATTGGGATATGACCTGTATTAAAAAAAAAAAGCAAGTCCAAGTAACTGTATATGGAGTGAACTTGTCTATCTGTAAGTATATTATTCAAGCAAATTAAATACTGTGGATGCAACTCAACTCTGTCGACCGATTCATCATTGGAAAATTTAAAGGGGCAGCTTCCATAAAAATTAAATTACTCAGTCAGTTTTGATAGGGAAATAACGCCATGACGTGACCTTTCTCCTGGGTTATGCGTTACCTGAAAAACAAATATTGTCATTCATTCACTCACTCATCCATGCATTGAATTTAAGTACAGGTGGTTCTCAACTTATGATCACAATTGAGCCCAATATTTCCGCTGCTAAGCAAGATTGTTGTAGAGTGAGTTTTGCCCCATTTTATGACTTGTCTTGCCACAGTTGTTAAATGAATCACTGCAGGTGTTAAGCTAGTTACACCGTCGTTAAAACAAACTTGGCTTCCCCTCTTAACAAAGCACCTAAGGGCAGGACAAGAAGCAACGGGTGGAAACTAATCAAGGAGAGAAGCAACTTAGAACTGAGGAGAAATTTACCGACAGTTAGAACAATTAAACAGTGGAACAACTTGCCTCTAGAAGTTGTGAAAGCTCCAACACTGGGAGTTTTTAAGAAGAGATTGGACAACCGTTTGTCTGATGTGGTATAGAGTTTCCTGCCTAGGCAGGGGGTTGGACTAGAAGACCTCCCAAGTCCCTTCCGACTCTGTTATTCTATTCTATTCTAACTTTACTTGTCAGGAGGTCACAAAAGGTGATCACATGATCCCTGGGACACGGCAACTGTCATAAAAAAGGTGGTCATGTGACCACGGGATTGCTACAACAGTTGTAAGTGTGAAAAAAAAATTCACAAGTCACTTTTTTCAATGCCGTTGTAACTTCGGTCACTAAACAAATGATTGTAAGTTGAGGACTGTCTGTACCGTACTGCCAAAACTCTAGGCTAGAGGCAGTTTTGGGCGGCTTGCAAACATTAAAACCGGTAGACGTTAAAATGACAGAACAGTAACAAACCACAAGAGTAAGTATGGTTAAAAAGTACAGTATAATAAATGTTAACAAATGGTGATCCTAGGAATAAAAGTCTGGGTGTACTTAATTTCATTTATGAACTCTGCAGCCATCAGGTGGCGGCATTTGCTTCCAAATTCTTCCAAACTTCCCAAAAGTTTGTGGTTCGTTTCAATGACATCTCTGGTTTCACTCTGTTGTTTCTTGACTCCTGGAATTTTTTTCCTTACAAATAAATGAAAAATAAATAAAAATAAGGAAAACGATGTTGCACATTTATTTACATTTAGAGAGTAATTCCAGGTGAGAGTTAGGTGATCTGTGGCTTCCTCACCATAGGTAGTCCTCGACTTACCACAGTTCATTTAGTAACCATTCGAAGTTTCCACGGCACTGAAAAAAGTGACTGACGACCATTTTTCACACTTCACAACAACCCTTTGCGGCCTCCCAATGGTCCCCTGCTTTTCAGAGGCTGCACAACAGCATAGCTGTCTTGTGCAGGGGCCCCACATCTGATTATCAGGGAGCCCCCACGAGAATGGGCCATGCTTTTGAGAATAGCTGTCAGGTGTTGGTGAACCCTGGCACATCAACCCAAAACCTCCACGGCATGTTACCTTTGACGCATAGGTCATATATTTGTCATCACTGATCTAACAGGAAAACCAATGCGAGAAGATTCTTCTAAGAAATCCTTTAAAATGGAGGAGAAAGAGAAGAAAAGAGAAAAATGGAATGGAATGGAATGGAATAGAGAAGAAAAGAGGAGAAAAAATTGGAATGGAATGGAAAAGAATAGAATAGAATAGAATAGAATAGAATAGAATAGAATAGAATAGAATAGAATAGAATAGAATAGAATAGAATATGGAATGGAATGGAACAGGATAGGATTGAATAGAATGGAACAGAACAGAATATAGGA
>NW_020769354.1:3577268-3591699 GCF_900518735.1 Pseudonaja textilis
TAGAATAGAATAGAATAGAATAGAATAGAATAGAATAGAATAGAAGAATGGAATGGGATAGGATAGGATTGAATAGAATGGAACAGAACAGAATATAGGAATAGAATAGAATAGAATAGAATAGAATAGAATAGAATAGAATAGAATAGAATAGAATAGAATAGAATAGAATAGCAATTAGAATAGAATAGAAAATATAATAGAAAATGGAATGGAGTGGAATCGAATTAGAATAGAATAGAATAGAATAGAATAGAATAGAATAGAATAGAATAGAAGAATGGAATGGGATAGGATAGGATTGAATAGAATGGAACAGAACAGAATATAGGAATAGAATAGAATAGAATAGAATAGAATAGAATAGAAATTAGAATAGAATAGAAAATATAATAGAAAATGGAATGGAATAGAATAGAATAGCAATTAGAATAGAATAGAAAATATAATAGAAAATGGAATGGAATGGAATGGAATAGAATAGAATAGAATAGAATAGAATAGAATAGAATAGAATAGAATAGAAAATATTGAATAGAAAAGAACAGAGTAGAGTAGAACAGAATAGAACAGAAACAATGAAATATAATCATCTTTTAACCCTTTGTGCGGTGGAGTCTGGGCAACTGAATGGAGCTAGCAGAATGTTTCATGGCTGGATGCCCTTCCTGTCACCAATGTGGAGTTTTGTTCAATAGATATATTCTCATTGTGCCCAGAGAGAAATATGTGCCTCTACCTAGGATGGAACTCACAGTCTCCTGATTGTGAGACGAGAGCTCTACCTCTAGGCCACTGCCCCATTCCAAAAAAATGGAATAGAATAGAATGGAATATTTGGTCGAGTGTGATTAGATACACAAGAGATTTGTCTCTGGTGCAGAAGCTCAGACAGAGTGTACACGCAAAGCAACTGAGTAATAACCATAATGATATCAATAAGAGGGGATAGTAAGATAAGAAGGATAATGATAATAATGCTACAACCGTCCTGGGGGGTCATAAGTGTGAGGATAGGTCCTGTCACTTTTTTCGGTGCCCTTGTAACTTCAACCAGTCGCTCAACAAATGGTCATAAATCGAGGACTACCTGTAAGCGAGGAAGTTTGCAAAGGTGCATTTTCAAGAAATTACTGGACTTTCTGTTTTTTTTTCTTTGAAGACATTTTGCTTCTCATCCAAGAAGCTTCTTCAGTTCTGGAGGGATGGTGGAATGGAAATGGAAGGATTTATATTCCTTGCAGGCAGCTGGTCATTTGTATCCTTTTCGAGCGTCATTGAGGCCACTTGGAGTCCCAAAGGTGCAGTTTCAAGAGGCAACTGGACCTTCGGACCTTTTCTTTGAAGACGTTTCGCTTCCCATCCAAGAAGCTTCTTCAGCTCTGACTGGATAGTGAAACGTCTTCAAAGAAAAACCAAAGAAGTCCTGTTGCCTCCTGAAAAAGCACCTTTGGGACTCCAAGTGGCCTCAATGACGCTCGAAAAGGATGCAAATGACCAGCCACGACCAGGATGACGGAGAATCTCTACAGACTTTGGAGTTATACAATTTGGAAATGAACGTCCTTTGAACGGTGTGGGAATAGGAATGGATTTCCAGAGGAAGAATTGCAGACTACAGGGACCCCGAGGACACAGAGAAACCTTCCAAGTGGCTTCAACGACCCTCTAAAAAGGATGCAAATGACCAGCTGTCTGAAAGGAATCTAAATCCTTCCATGCCCCACCATCCGGTCAGAGCTGAAGAGGCTTCTTGGAGGAGAAGCGAAACGTCTTCAGATAAATGTCTATGGAGATGCTTAGTCCTCCAGGCCATGGTTGCCCCAAAAGTGCGTTTTTCCCCTCAAGAGGCAACTGGACTTTCTGGTTTCGCTTTGAAGACGTTTCACTCCTCAGGGGTGGGGCCACTGGGGAGCTTTGGGAGAGCCCCTAACTAAGATTCTGTGGAGTTTGGAGAACCCCCAAATCTCACTCCTGGCTGATCCCGCCCCCTCTCACCCCCCCCCAGGAGTCCCCATGCAACCTGTTTTGGAGGCAGGTAAGCGTAGGACGCGTGCTGAGGCTTGGGGAAGATAAATATGGGCCTCCCGGAAGTCCAGGAAAGCCAGAAATTGGTTCGTTTCCAGCTTCCCAAGAACCTCCAGAGCCCCAGGAGGCTATTTTCACCCTCCTGGAGGATCGAAAAAAGGCTTTGGAGCCCGGGGAGGGTGAAAACACCCCCCCACACACACACACCATGGTGCAAGAGGCTGACTAGGCCACACCCACCATGGCCACGCCCACCCAGCAACTGGGCAGAGGACCCTTTGCTAAAAATTTTGAAGCCCACTCCTGCTTCTTCTCCATTCTTCAGCTCTCATTCTGAGGGTGGGGGATGGAAGGATTTTATATTCCTTCCATTGGTCATTTGCATCCTTTTAGACAGTCATTGAGGCCACTAGGAGGTTTATCTGTATCCTCAGGTCTTTTGAAGATGTTTAACTTCTCATCCAAGAAGCTTCTTCAGTTCTGACTTGGATGGTGGGGAATGGAAGGATTTATATTCCTTCCATTGATCATTTGCATCCTTTTAGACAGTCATTGAGGCCACTAGGAGATCTTTTGAAGATGTTTCGCTTCTCATCCAAGAAGCTTCTTCAGTTCTGACTTGGATGGTGGGGAATGGAAGGATTTATATTCCTTGCAGACAGCTGGTCATTTGCATCCTTTTCAAGTGTCATTGAGGCCACTTGGAGGTTTATCTGTGTCCTCAGCATCACCTGAGTGGTGCAACTGGGTGTGGAGCCTTTTTGGAACTGTTGAAAGGGCTGCAATCTAAAACACAACCCTTTCAACAGTTCCAAGAAGGCTCCACACCCATTTGTACCATTCAGGTGACCCAGATCTTCAAAGAAAAACCAGAAAGTCCAGTTGGCTCTTGGACAACCATGACCTGGATGACTGAGAATCTTTACAGACTTTCACAAAGGCTACTAAAAGCATCAACCCAGCAAAGGTTTCCTCAGATGCCTTCAAAATAAAGGCAAGAGAAGATTCCGTATGTAGATATTGTGCGGACAGCAAAAATGCTAGAAGGGAAGAAACAGTTCAATTCCTATTTTAGTTTAGGCTCTCAAACAAGGCACATGTCCCACCCAATAATTGTATAAACCCTGCTGAAGAAACTTGAGTTTGATGGAAACACAGTCAGGGGATTCCTTCTGATCTCAAACGAGCTCACATCTCCAGAATCAGATGGGAGATTTTGTAGGAAACATCTGTGCAAACAACGGCACAGATTGCATCTAGATGTTAGAAGTTAACTTCCTTAGAGTAAGAACAAAAACAAAACCAAGGAGATATAAATATGTATATTAATCCAATGTGTAATTAAGCTTTGGAATTTGCTACCGGCACCATGAAACGTGAGACCAACTACTAACTTGGTTGGTTTCAAAATAAGAATTGGACCCAAGTGATGGAAGGTGTTGGGATCAAAGACTGTCAGCCTTGATGGCCGTTGGATTAACTCTGAAGGCCACCTGCTGAGATATGAATGGGCTTCTTTGTGCAATGGTTGTCCCTTGTCAGAACAGATGGGCGCAGCTAACCAACTGCCCAGGGAAGCCCAGCAGATGGCCTTGAGAGGCAGTCAACAATCATCAAGACTAATAGCCAGTTACCTTTTGGAGGGAAAAAACGCCTTTGGAACAACTATGACTTGGTTGATTGAGAATCTCCATAGACATGTTTTTTTAAAGCCAACCACGCTGGTAGCCAGCACCAGATGTCCTAGTGGCAAACTCCCAAGATGTTTTAGAAAATGTTCAAATGGCAAAGATTTTAGATATGATCTCCCAAAGGCCAAAGTTCCTGTCCTAATCCATCACTAAATTTTAATCTCCGTTCAAGGTCCCAGTGACTTCTGCTTCCTCTTATCATAACACACGATGCTCTATCTTTCGATATTTATAATGATGAATAGAAGTCTTGCAGAAGAATTTCTCCAGTTATCTTCCCCTGTTAGCTAGAAACAATGGTGTAGATTTATAACTCAAAATGAAGTTTTGTGTGTTTCAGAGAGGATGACTGAACACAGTTTGTTCTAATCCACATTTCTCAGGCTACTCTGGGCCAGGGAGAAATTAATTATGTTTTCCAACTTGGCATACACAGAATATATTGAGACCAAATTTGAAACTAATTTGAAAAAGAAAGGAAAGGAAAGAGGAAAGGAGAAAGAGGAAAAGCAAGGAAAATAGTAGAATCTATAAAAATTTTAGACTAAACGTGGCAACTATTTATAATTCAATTAACCAGCAAAACAAAAACCAAGTTTTTATTCTCCATGGTTATAAAAAGCTCTGTTCTGATAAAAAGCCAGGCAGCAATTATTTAAAACAAATATTTTGTTTAATAGCCAGGTTCTCTTCTTCTTCCTTCTGTCCCTCCTTTTTATCCTCTCCCTCTCTCTCTCATTTTTTATTATTAATTTCCTGAAGGCTGTTTCTCAAATGTCACCATTCTCCTTTCAGCTTTGAGGATATTGAGATCCGGGAAGAATCAGTCCAAAGATCTAAAATGTCTCATGTTCTGGTTTCATCAGGAGTTTCGAGAGTCACCCACAGTTGTAAAGCCAGCAAAAATAACAGAATAACAGAGGTGGAAGGGACTTTAGAGATCTTCTAGTCCAACCCCTTGCTCAAGCAAAAAACTCTTTACCAGACTTCTCTTTGTGTTAAACCTTGGAGCTTCATCATCCTATAAAGTTAATGACTGACCCCCACTTCATCTCGACTCCTGAGAAAGTTGTTTCTGAATATTTATTTTAATCTCTCACAGGAGAGGAAAATTATTCAATCAGCAGGCAGCCTTCCACATTAATTTCAAATCATTACAGGTCATTTAATTTAATAAAAATGACCTGTAAATTAAACGAAAGCCTACTGAGGTTTTTCATTGCACACTCTTAGCATCTAAACTAGGTGTTTTTCAATTTTGGCAACTTTAAGAGGTGTGGCCTTCAAATCCCAGAATTCCCCAACCAGCATGGCTGGCTGGGGAATTCTGGGAGTTGAAGGCCACACCTCTTAAAGTTGCTAAGGTTGAGAAATATGGATCTAAGTGATGAAAATTCTCCATCACGGTACCCAAGAATTCAGGAACTTCCAATAACTTCCAATGTTTGTAGGTTAGGGTTGAACTGAATTGTTCTTGGTGCTCACTGAGCTTGGTTGTAAAATGGGGCATATAGCCCACTTAACAAAGGCCTCACTTAGCGACGGAAATGTTGGCCTCGGTTGTAGTCGTAAGATGAGGACCACCTGAGTTCTGGATTGAAGAGCTGCAACAGCAAAAAAAAGCAGCATTGGCATTGTGAAATCTTTGCCATGCTCCCATGGGCTTGGTCCTCTCAGCCAAACAAAACTCAGCTTGATGGATTTTTATTCTGAACAGCCATGAATCAAATCACAGTGTGCTTTTCATCCCTGGATTTTGGACTTGATTCATATCTGGGATATATATAATTTGTTTTCTGAGGTTTTCGCGGGTATTTGTATGTGGTTCTTTGGTTATTCGGGTTTTCTCCTGCATAAAATTGGAAGTATCTAGGCGACGTTTTGATGAAGCCTCATTCATCATCTTCAGGCTTGTGTCTTCGGCTTGGTGCTTCTCCTATATATATATATCTCCTATATATATGTGTGTGTTTGTGTGTGTGTGTGGTATTCAGCTTTGTTTGGGTATCAGGCTTCTGTATTGTGTTCGTCCGTGAGTCAGACTTTCACAGCCATTTCACATAAACAGCTGTGAAAGTCTGACTCACAGATGAACACAATACAGAAGCCTGATGATGGCAGATGAAATTCTGATGATGGCAGATGAGACAAATTATCTTCTATATCTTCTATATCAATGTGGAAATCCTTTGAGGGAACACCTACAGGAAATGGATGCACACTCCCTTGCACACATACCACTCTCTGATGTCTCCAAAGACTTGTGTTGGCGCTGTTTGAAGGACCCAGAAAAGGAAGTTTATTTCTGATAAAATAAACAGACCATCTGCCATCCTTTGGCTGCCCATGGTGCTCTGTCTAAACACAACCTCTCGCCAAGGAGTTGCATATGTTTGTGGCTGCCTTGAGCCAAAAGTCCACAGGCAGCATCAACTTTGCTGACCCATTTTTTTCAGCTGAGAGGTTTTCCATAGTCCCAGGTCTCTAGTTGTATCTGGTGTTGGATGTTATAACCCATCCCTCTCCTAGAAAAATGAAATATTTTAGGATATACTAAAAAGGCAGAATATTTTCCCTAAAAGAGAAGTAGAAACTCAGAGAGGCAGAAACTCAGCCCCCCTGCACCTTTGTCAATGGGCCATCACGGTTATTCTACATAACAAAGGTCTACCTCCTTTAGGCAGAGCCATTTCATTGCCCTTCATTGCAACCACCCATCAAATTTCAACCAAACTTAGCACACGGACAACCTACAAAGCTAGCTAGGACCTCTGACAGCAACCAATCAGGATACTCTTCCTGTATCCCAGGAAGTCCAAAGCTCAGAGAGGGCATACAACCCAGGGACTCTCAGTATCTCCTCCCCATTTCTTCGCTCAGGAGCTCCAAGGCATTTGATCCTGACCACCATTAAACCATCTTTCCAAACAGCCTCCATGTTTCCAGTGTCTTTCTTCCCCACTTGGAACTGAACCCAGAAGGATATTTCTTCCAACAATTGGATGTAGTTGGGTATGCAAAGTTGGATAGAAAAAAATGGTAGTGTCATTTTCTGAACTTATTCTATCTCTATCTACTAAGTCAGGGGTCCCCAGATTCTGGTCTGTGGACTGGCACTAGTCTGCAGCATGCCAGAAACCAAGCTACCGCACAAACAAGTGAAGCTCCATCCGCAGGATACAGGTAGCACACAAAGCCACATCTCCTCGGGTCTGCGAAACAACCTCTCTCCACAGAACCAGTCCCTGATGCCCAAAAGGTTGGGGGTCTCTGTGCTGGACTGTGTTTCTCAACCTTAGGGACTCTAAGTTGTGTGGACTTCAGCTCCCAGAATTCCCCAGCCAATCAGGCGCTCTTTATCTCTCTCTCTGTTTCTCTGTGTCTCTGTTTCTCTCTCTGTCTGTGTCTCTCTGTCTCTTATCGCTCATCTATCTTTCATGTATCTATCTATCTATCTATCTATCTATCTATCTATTATCTATCTATCATCTATCTATCTATCTATCTATCTATCTATCTATCTATCTATCTATCTATCTTTCTATCTATCCGTCCATCCGTCCATCCATCCATCCATCCATCCATCCATCCATCCATCTATCTATATCTATCATCTATCATCTACCATCTCTCTCTCTATCTATCTATCTATCTATCTATCTATCTTCTATCTATCTATCTATTTATCTATTTTCTCTTTTCTCTCTCTCTCACCATATATTTTGGGCATTTAAGAATATATATATTGCGTACAATTTAAATAGTTCCAAAAATAAAAATACAGACAGCAAAATTCTCTTGCATTTTTTAAAATTCATTTGAATGCTCATCCCAGAAGAAAAGCTCTTAAATAATATAAAAATACATGTGAGGTTTTGTATATTCATCCACAATATATAAACTCTAAACATACATGTTGCTTCTTTCCCTTATTTTACTTTTGCATTTTTCCATAAGCTCTTTGCGATTCAATTTATTGCAAGTAAGAAAATAATTCAGTTGCAGTGTTTTTTAAATCTCTAGAGAAGGAGACAGCATACTGTATATAAAATATTCAGGTCATAACTGTCATCAACCATTCCGTGTCAATCCCCAATTGGCATTTCTGGGACACAGGAGAGAAATGTTAATTTCTGGCTACAGAAAATGCACTGAGAGGCCCAAAGCTGCCCATGGTTAGTGCAAAGAGAGGCTGGCAATCTTTGCATTCAACACGGGTCACCCCAAATTATTTCCATTAAAAGCGTGTGTTAATGAATGCCAGCTAAATATCAATTAAAAAATATAATAAAAAAATTATAACAGCAATCAGAAGGGCCAAGAAACCATCACTAGTAATTTAGCAACTGGACTCCAGCAAACTTTTAGTCAGTTAAGCTCAGGAATGTTTCAGTTGGTTAAAAAAATGTCTAAAGAAGAAATGTCAGAGCTATGGTTTTCCCAGGAATCATGTGCAGCTGTGAGAGTCAGATCATAAGGAAGGCTGAGAGCCAAAGAATTCATCATCTTCTTTTAATGATCCTATAATCCCTTGCGGGGTGGACTCTGGGTAACTGAATGGAGCTGAATATTTACTGGCCAGATGCCCTTCCTGTTGCCAATGCAGAGTTTTGTTCAGCAGATGCATTCTCAGTGTGCCCAGAGAGAGAAATATCTGCCTCTACCTGGGATCGAACTCACAGCCTCCTGATTGTGAGACGAGAGCTCCATGTTTAGGCCACTGCACCACTCTGAGAGCTGAAGAATTGATACTTTGAAATTGTGATGCTGGAGAACACTCTCGTGAGTCCCTTGGACAGCAGTCAATCCTAAAGGAAACCAACACTGACTGTCCTTCAGAAGGGCCCAGTGGTGGGATTCAAATTTTTTTACTACCGGTTCTGTGGCCCTGGCTTGGTGGGCATGGCAGGGGAAGGATACTGCAAAATCCCATTCCCTCCCCACTCCACTAACCTGCTTTGCAGCTCCATTCTCCTGTGCGGGGCAACAAAACAAGACCCAACCAATCAGCTGGGACTCAATGGGAGGCGGAGAATAGATGGGGGCGGGGCCAGTCAGAGGTGGGATTGGCCATTTCTCCAAACTACTCAAAATTTCCACTACCGGTTCTCCAGAACTGGTCAGAACCTGCTGAATACCCACCTCTGGGAAGGGCAGATCTTGAAGCTGAAGCTCAAATATTTTGTCCACCTAATGAGAAGAGAGGACTCATCGGAGAGGACCCTGAGGTTGGGAAAGATGGAAGGTAGAAGAAGAAGGAGAGGGCAGAGGATGAGATGGTTAGATGGTGTCATCCATTCAATGAACATGAATTTGGACAAAGCCTAGAAGACAGTGGAGGATAGAAGGGCCCAGCATCCCACAGTCCGTGGGATTACAAAGAGTCAGACGCAATTTAGTGATTAAACAACAAAAGAAGAAGAAACGGTAAGAAGAACTATTTTCTTCATGGAGATACTTCCAAGCCATCTTTGGAAAAAATGTCTTCCTATATCTCATTTTATAAGGAATGCCTCCTTGGAAATGGTGATGGCTGTGAGACTATGGTCAAAACTTCAGGGATGCTTTTATCTCCACAGTGGATTGTTTTGGTTCCAGAACAAGTAGCAGGTGGGTTTTGATAAAACATCTCTCTTCTACATGTGTGAAAGATGGAAGTCCTTGTATTTGCTCTCTAGGATGCTAGAAAATAAAGATTTATTGAGTCCTTCACTTCAGACAAGAATCCAAGGAGTATCATTTCTTCAAGAGGGAACATAGAAGTGGAAAATGTTTGGATTTTCAGCCTCTTTGGAAGTTGGGTGAGAACGTGGCTTCAAAATATCTTCTTCTTCTTGGGCCATAACTGTCATCGGATGTTGGCGATCATGTTTGCAATCAAAATATTTGCGGGGGCTTAATTCTCCTGTTTAGAGATATCCCATTACTTCCAGAAGGGGAGGGAATATTTTTTCTTTCTCTTTTCGGGATGATGGAAAAAAAGAATATACAGTGAAATTGTAAACAGGACAGATAAAAGTACAAGTATAATTACTATGAAGATATGGAAATTTGGAAAAGGATATGTAATAAAATTAGAAATGAACGAGAAGTTGTAAAATAAAGCGGAGGAAAGTAAATGAAGAAAAAAAATAATGCAATCTATAAAGTAATGATAAGATATGAAATTGAATATAGAAAGATGAGTATGTAATTAAGATTATATCTGTATGGAGATGTGACAACCTGGAAACATGTTGTTCTCTAAAAAAACGATGTTTTATTTTTTAATATATTTTTTTAAAAAACCCAAATAATTTTTTTACAAAAAAAAAAGAGACATCCTGTTAGTGATGAATTTTAACTTTGTCCTCCTCCCTAGGAATGGGGTGAGAGTCTTCCTCACTTGCTTTCGGAATGCCATTTTAGCAACATTCTCAGGGTTTTGGGCTAGAACAGAAATATCTTGAAAGTTTTCATAAGTAGGGCCAAGAGATTTGGGCTGCAAACATCTCGATGTCCGCTAGATGGTGATGTTTTGCCCTTCTATGCTGCCATAGGGGTCACACAGCATCCCCCAGTCATGTGACCAAAATTCAGACGCTTGGGAACTGACTCATATTGCAGGGTCTCGGGGTCATGTGACTTTTTGCGACAGTCTAATAAGCAAAGGAAGCCAGATTCCCTTAATAACCACGTTCCTAGCTTACCAACTGCAGCCATTCATTTAACAGTTATGGCAAGGAAGGTCATCAAATGGAGCAAAATAGGTTTTATCAACGTCTCACTTTGCAACAAGAAAATTCGGGTTCAATTGTGGTCATAAGGTGGGGACTACCTGTATTGATTAGAAGCAGGAATATTCTCAGGAATTTCAAGATGACGGACATAAAAGCCCAGTCTAGCACAATACCGCTGAAAAAAAAATATCACTTGTCTGAATGGGTATAGGGTCTCCTGCTTGAGCAGGGGGTTGGACTAGAAGACCTCCAAGGTCCTTTTCAGGACCTATTCTGATTGATTGATTGATATATATAAAAAAGGCAGCTGTTCAATCACACACTGTCATAGGTGCCATTTTAACTTTCTCAGCCATGCTCTGCTTGGAAGTTTTCTCCAAAGATCACGTGAAGTTTATAATGCCTCGGGAAGGCCGCACTTGGAATACTGCATCCAGTTTGGGTTGCCATGATGTAAAAAAGAGGTTGAGATTCCGGAAAGAATACAGAAAACAGCAAGAAAGATGATTAGGGGACTGGAAGCCAAAACATAGAAAGAACAGTTGCTGGAATTGGGTATATCTAGTTTGATGAAGAGAAGGATTAGGGGTGACATGATAGCAGCCTTCCAATATCTGAGGGGTTGCCACAAAGAAGAGGGAGTCAACCTACTTTCCAAAGCACCAGAAGGCAGAACAAGAAGTGATGGGTGGAAACTAATCAAGGAGAGAAGCAGCCTAGAACTAGTGAGAAATTTCCTGACAGTGAGAACAATTAACCAGTGGAACAACTTTGCCTCCAGAAGTTGTGGATGCTCCAACACTGGAGGTTTTTAGGAAGAGATTGGATAACCATTTGTCTGAAGTGGTATAGGGTTTCCTGCCTAAGCAGGGGGTTGGACTGGAAGACCTCCAAGGTCCCTTCAGGGGTGGGATTCTACCGGTTCGCACCTATTCGCTAGAACCGGTTGTTAACATTCTAAGCAGTTCGGAGAACCGGTTGTTAGAAGAAATGACTGGGCTAATCCTGTAAGGAAGGCAGGAAGGAAACATTCTGATGTTGCTTACAGAAACTGCCTCTCCGTTAACCCTGATTACATTCTTGGCAGGACTAGACTTCCTGTCTCTGGAACTTCTCTAGAGTTTTTTCCCCCTCCTTTGCTGGTACTTTGCGTGGAGTGGCCATTCAAAGTTACAATGGCACTGAAAAAAGTGACTTATGACCGTTTTTCACACTTACGACTGTTGCAGCATCCCCACAGACATGCGAGGCCAGGCGAGGAGATGCGTGCCTCGATGTGAATGATATTGAGTTGGCCACGCCCAGCCAAGAACATGACCATCAAATCACGCCCACCAATTAACCCACACCCACAGAACCGGTTGTTTAAAAATTTGAATCCCACCCCTGGTCCCTTCCAACTCTGTTATTCTATTCTACGTTCAATGTTTACTTCCCATGTAACCATTTTTGTCTTCCAGTAAGGAAAAAAAAGCTTAACTGCATTGCAGAAATCCTGAAAGAATAAAATTCTGGCATGCAGGAATCAACATAGAGGCCAGGGGGTCTCATAGAACATATGCAGCCCCCCAAGTCATTTCTGGCACATATCCATGGACATGCACACATAAACACAAACAAACAGATACACAGCGAGACAGGTACACAAAGGACACCCATATCACCCTGGAAAAATACTTTGTAAATACAGATCTCGTAGAAACTATTCCATTATGAATCCAGTAATAAAACCCAGGTATAATGGTATCCAGGTTGAGCCAGCAAACTGACCAAAATGAAAATAATATTAGTTAGGACTGGTAGATGGATAAACATTCTAGTCCAGGGGTCTCCAACCTTGGCAACTTTAAGCCTGGAGGACTTCAACTCCCAGAGGACTACCTATGCTTTGCTGGTTGCAGAATTCTGGGAGTTGAAGTCCACCAGGCTTAAAGTTGCCAAGGTTGGAGACCCCTGTTCTAGTCTGAACGCCTGGTTGACCATGCAACCAATCTTTATAATAATTTAAGTTTAATATTCTTATTCCTGTCTACTTGGAGACTAAGTTGTTTTTGCAGCATTTTTAATTTAAATCTATTGATGACGATCGGCGAACTGTGTTGTATTTGATTTTAAACCCATGAGAATTTTTTGTATCACTGTTGGAAAAGCTTTCAACATTGCAGCCTTTGGGCTAAGGAACTAGTTCTCATGAGGAAGTCATGGCAATTTGAAGTTGGCATTCCAGTTGAGAAGGGTGCCAGTTTTGGCCTGCCTGAAAAATCCGGTTTTTGCCTCTGATGGTAATTTGTAAAAATACTCACACTTTGGTTTTCAAATGTCAAGGTGCAAAATCATGAGGCTGAATTAATGCTTCTCATGGCTACCACTGCTGGCAGGCTTATGACTTGAAACAAGCGTGTGAATATTGGTTAATAGAGGGTATTCTCTAAATAATACAAATCTATGCGCGGACAAAATTTCTCTGAGATCCAGTGGCAAAAGAAAGGAGAAAGAAAAGAAGGAAAAGAGAAGAGAAGGAAGAAAGGAGGAGAAAGAGGAGGAAAAGATAGAGAAGGGGAGAAGAGACAGAATAAGAGATGGAGAAGAAAGAGAAAAAGAAGGAGAGAGAGAAGAAAGGAGGAGGAGGAAGGAGGAGGGAAGGAGAAGGAGGAAAAATTGAACAGGGGGAGAAGAGAAAGAAGGAGAAAATATGGAGGAAGAGAAGAGGAAGGAGGAGGAGAGAAGGAGAAGGAGAAAAAATTGAGCAGGGGGAAAAGAGAGAGAAGGAGAAAATGGAGGAGGAGGAGGAAAGGAAGAAGGAAGAGGAAAGGAGAAGATTGAGAAGGGTGAGAAGAGAGAGGAGGAGAAAATATGGAGGAGGAAGAACAGATGGAGAAGGAGGGAAAGAGAAAGAGAAAAAGAAACCAACTTTCTACCCCAACAGAGATTTATAATTGGAGAATGGGAACAAGGTGAGAAGAATATTCTTAAGTTCGGTCGCTTAAAATTATTGTGAAGAAGCATGCATCCTTCGCATGGCCTGATTTTTGCACGAGAATAATTCATGCACGGCACATTGGATCGACCTAACGCAGCAGAGCATCATCCCAAAATCTGTCTCTGCTATGAAATCCTGGCCGTCCCTGTGAAAGAGATTCCAGACTGCGGCTGCTGAGATGCCAAGGGCCGTTCAATGCGAACGGTTCGAATGTTCCAGCTCTGGCTCTTCAGGAGATCCAAGCGAAGGCCAGCAACGCGGCGGTTGGGACCAGCAAGAGCGCCTTCCTCAGAGGCAGGAGGAGGTTTGAGTTTGATTTTTCGACAATTCGGGCGCCTAGAGGCTGAACTGGTCGAAAATTGTCCACCATGGGAAGTTTCTTCTCACTGTCGAAATACACCTTTTCCCAGAACTTTTGGATCTATGAACCAGTAAGACAGACAAGTATTAATTTTCTATCTTTCCAAGTCAATATAAATAGAGGAGCTTCTGTTGAGTGAACAATAAGGTGCCAAACTATTAATATGCCTTCTTTCTTTCTTTTATTCCTTCCTTCCTTCCTCTCCCTCTCCCTCCCTCCCTCCTCCTTCCTTCCTTTTCTTTCCTCTATTTCCTCCCTCCCTTCCTCCCTTCCTCTCCCTCCCTCCCTTCCTTCCTTTCTCCCCCTTTCCTTTCTTTCCCTCCCTCCCTCTTCCTTCCTTCCTTTTTCTTTCCTCTATTTCCTCCCTCCCTCCCTTCCTCTCCCTCCCTCCCTTCCTCCCTCCCCCTTTCCTTTCTTTCCCTTCCTTCCTCTCCCTCTCCCTCTCCCTCCCTCCCTCTTCCTTCCTTCCCTTTTCTTTCCTATTTCCTCCCTCCCTCCCTTCCTCCCTCCCTTCCTCCCTCCCCCTTTCCTTTCTTTCCCTTCCTTCCTCTCCCTCCCACTCCCTCCCTTCCCCTCCTTCCTTCCTTTTCTTCCTCCGCCTCTCCTTCCCTTCTTCCTCCCTTCCTCCCCCTTTCCTTTCTTTCTCTTCCTT
>NW_020769354.1:3614074-3626574 GCF_900518735.1 Pseudonaja textilis
TATTTATTTATTTATTTATTTATTTATTTATTTATTTATTTATTTATGTCAATTGCTTACAAGATAATAGGTATAAGTAAAAATATAGTTACGAATACATGGATACATATAAGAAAAATAAAAGAAACAATAGGACAGGGACGGTAGGCATGTTGGTGCGCTTATGCACGCCCCCTACAGACCTCTTAGGAAAGGGGTGAGGTCAATAGTAGACAGTCTAAGGTTAAAGTTTTGTGGGTTTGGGGAAGAAACTACAGAGTCAGGTAGAGTCTTCCAGACATGGACCACTCGGTTGCTGAAGTTTTATTTCCTGCAATCAAGTTTGGTGCGATCAACCTTGAGTTTGCCTCTATTGTTTGCTCTTGTGTTGTTATGGTTGAAGCTGAAGTATTCATTGACAGGTAGGACATTGCAATGTATGATTTTATATACTATACTTAGATCAGACCCAAGGTGGCATAGTTGTAGGTTTTCTAGGTCTAGAATTTCAAGTCTGGTGGCATAAGGTATTCTACAACGAGTAGAGGAGTGGAGAACTCTTCTTGTGGAATATTTCTGGACTTTCTCAACTGTGTTAATATCAGATACGTAATGTGGGTTCCAGACTGATGAGCTGTATTCTGCCCAGTTGCTGAGTGGGTGTGGCCTATTGGAATTTCCAGAAGGGCTGTTTTTCACCTTTCCCAGAGTCCGGAGGCTTCTCTCGGGCCTCTGGGAAGGCAAAAACAGCCTCCCCTGGGCTCCAGATGATCTCTGGAGGGCCTCCAGAAACAGGCCGGTTTCTGGACTTCCAGAACTTCTGGTTTGGTCCATTTTTTACCCTCCCAGAACCTCCGTGCGGATCCTGCACTTACCTGCATCCAAAACGGACTGTGTGGAAACTCCTGGGAAGGAAGGAGCAGGGTGGGCATGGCTACCAGTTTGATGAGCCAAATGTAAATTTAACATCTGGTTTGCCCCAAACTGGACTGAACCGGTTGAATCCCACCCCTGATTGAAGGTCTTCTAATCCAGCCTCCTGCTCAGGCAGGAAATCCTATACCACTTCAGACAAATAGTTATCCAACATCTTTTGGAAAACTTCCAGTGTTGGAGCATTCACAAGTTCTGGTGGCAAGTCGTTCTACTGGTTAATTGCTCTCACGGCAAATTTCTCCTTATTTCTAGGTTGCTTCTTCCTTTCATAGTCTTCTACCCATGGTTTCTTGTCCTGCGCTCAGGTGCTTTGGAGAATTGGTTGACACCCCCGCTTCTCTGTGACAGCCCCTCAAGTACTGGAAGACTGCTATCACGTCACCCTTAGTCCTTCTCTTCGGTAGACTATACCTCTTCAACCTCTTCCATTTGCCAAGGTTGGCCAACTCTGCTTCACTGTATATGTTTCAATTCTTGCATCCCTACACCTTCCAGTTTTGCAGACTTCCCCCCCCCCCCCCCCCCCAGTTTGATTACAATCTGGGCTTCGAGATAAGGCCTTTCTGAATGGCCATCAAATATTTATATATCAGCCATTTGGTGGCTTTCTGTGGAAATCATCACATGAGATCGGATTCCCCAAGAATATCCCAGGGACTCTAGGGAGTTCCCTCCCCCCCACCCGAGTTTCCTTCCTCCTATTAACCTTGAGGGAACCATGGCAAGCCACAAGCCTTGAATTGCAGCTAGAGTCCCTGTCCTGGCCCCACAAGCCATTTCCTAGAATAACCTTCCCTTCCCAGGTTCCTCCTGGAGAATACAATGCAGGGAGGGATGTTATTTAAATTAGGCACAAAGCCCACGTGCAATTCTATCAGGGATTTGGCATAAGGTTAGAGGAGGAAAAAGGTCATTTATAAAACTCTTTATTAAAAAAATATATTCAGTTTTTAAGTGCTTAATAATGTAAGCGGCACTGAAACGGACAGGTTGACGTTGGACATTAAAGATAAAGGAGAATCAGAATATTATTCCATTCGGGACCTGTGGTTCAATTGGTTAGATAAGAGTTGCAAAGATTAGAAAACTACAATGAAAGACGATCAAAGTACTAGAAACAATATGAGTATAAATGATAGTTAGAAATATATAGAAACTCTGGTTAAAACTATAGGAATAAGAAAGATAAATATGGTATTGTATAAAGAAATGTTAAATGGTTGAACATAGGACCTATAATAGAATGCATAATGTACAATGTTGATAGAACCGGTATATTGTGGTTGTAAAATTGAAGCTGTAATACAAAATGTATAATAAATCTTTATTTAAAAATAATAATAATGCAAGTTGCATTTACAATAGCATAATGCTACTCCAGAGAAAAAAATGGCACACTTCAGGAACCATTTGCTCAGGTGTCCCTGAGGACACAAATAAACCTCCAAGTGGCCTCAAAGTCTCTCTAAAAAGGATGCAAATGACCAGCTGTCTGCAAGGAATATAAATCCTTCCATTCCCCGCCATCCAGTCAGAGCTGAAGAAGCGTCTTGGATGAGAAGTAAAATGTCTTCAAAGAAAAACAAGGAAGTCCAGTTGCCTCCTGAAAAAGCACTTTCGGGACTTCTTAAAGTTGCCAACTTTGAAAATCATTGGGCTAAGCTGTGTTCATAGATGGCCTTCACACAGGACTTCTAACAAGCAAGG
The DNA here is from genome assembly GCF_900518735.1 of Pseudonaja textilis. The sequence goes on from NW_020769354.1 coordinate 3,616,697, forward strand.
TCAAAGCTAGACTGGTTTAGCAATCATGGCAAAAAAAAAAAAAAAGTAATGAAAAGGAGGCTGAGGGTGACACACACAAATGAGGTTAGTCAGTGGATGACATCCCCTGAAAATAAAACCTGGTGCCTTTTTTGGTGGAAAAAAAATATAAGACAGGGTCTTATTTGGGGGGAAACATGGTGATTTGACTCCCTTTTTTTTTGTGGCAGCCCCTGAGATATTGGAAGACTCCTATCATGTCCCACCTTAGTCTTTCTTTTCATTAAACTAGAAGACATGCCCCATTCCTGCAACCGTTCTTTATATGTTTTAGCCTCCAGGCTCCTAAATTCAGCTGCAGACCCCTGCTTGCTGCTTAAAAAATGCCCCACGTGCATTTGGAGGGGGGGGGGAGAGAAGCTTCGTGCTGGATGTGGGATGTCCTTTGTACTCCACAATGGGGTGTCTTTAAGAAACAAAAGACGCCTCGGGAAAGGTGGAGAGCGCCTGGCTCTGTTTACAGCAACCTGCTAAGGCAATAAATCTTGTTCTGTATGTTTACTGACCCCTTCCTTGCAGCGTCCCAGCACAGCTGGGCTGGAATCGGCTGCCCCGTTGCAAGGTCACGTTACAAAATGAGCTTCTCTTGGTTTTTGGCAGCCAACTCCGCGAACGTGAACCTCTGCAAGCGGGATTTCACAGGCGTGCAAATCCGGTGAAACGTGGTCCTGCACGGATAGCCTTCGACCCCGATTGAACCCCCAAATTCTCTTGCAGAATGAGACCGTCGTTAAGTGAGCTTTGCCCCCATTTTACAACCTTCCTGGCTACGGTTGTTAAGGGAATCGCCGCAGGGATTAAGTTGGTCACATGGGGGTTAAGCAAAGCTGACTTTAACATTAACAAAACATTAACCAAATGCACAGGCAGGGGTGGGCTCCCAAAATGTTAGCAATGGGTTCTCTGCCCAGATGATGGGTGGGTGTGGCCATGGTGGGCATGGCCTAGTCAGCCTCCTGCACCATGGTGTGGGGGGTGTTTTTGCCCTTCCCGGGCTCCGGAGGTTTTTCTCAAGCCTCTGGGAGGGCGAAAATGGCCTCCCTGGGGTCCGGGCTCTCTGGAAGCCGGAAACGGGCGCATTTCCGCCCTTCTTGAACTTCCGGGAGGCCCGTTTTTTTTTTTTCCTGCCCATTTCCTGCAGCCATTCCTCATAGATTTTAGCTTCCAGTCCTCTAATCATCTTTGTTGCTCTTCTCTGCACTCTTTCTAGAGTGAGGGTCTTCAAACTTGGCAAGTTTTCATGGGCTTCAACTCCCAGAATTCCTGAGCTAACATGACTGGAGGAGGAATTCTGGGAGTTGAAGTCCACAAGTCTTAAAGCTGTCAAGTTTGAAGTCCCCTGTTCTAGAGTCTCAATATCTTCTTTATGTCATGGTGACCCAGCTCAGCCCTTTGCTGGAAGCATCTAATTCATGGAAAGATTCCAACCAGAGTTCAAGGTCATGCTCGATACAGCATAGGGGAAAGGTTGATGGGAGGGGCAACCCCTCACTCACACATTAACTCAAATTACTACATGCAGCATGTAAACACCATGAGAAGAGTGGGCGACCTTTGCACCCGCAACCTGGTTAGATAATTTTTAATCCTCAAGTAGTTCTTTCTTCCGTCTTAGGCTGACTCAGTCGCATCTGCACCCGAAGGCCACCAAACTTTCTGCACTTCTAGTCAAGATAGGCTAGGAACAGTAGGAATCGTAGCTTAACATCCTTGGCAAAGAGTGGATAACAGAAAAATAGAGTTGGGAGGGACCTTGGAGGTTGTCTAGTCCAACCCCCTGCTTAGGCAGGAAACCCTACACCACTTCAGACAAACAGTTATCCAATCTCTTCTTTAAAACTTCCAGTGTTGGAGCATTTACAACCTCTGGAGGCAAGTGGTCCCACTGATCCATTGTTATCACCGCCAGGAAATTCCTCCTTAGTTCTAGGTTGCTTCTCTCCTTGATTAGTTTCCATCCATTGCTTCTTTTTCTTGGATTGAGAAGAAGTTTGAACTCTCTCTCTCTCTCTCTCTCTCTCTCTCTCTCTCTCCCTCCCTCCCTCCCTCCCTCCCTCTCTCATAACTAGATAGACACTGAGGTCAGAGCTCAACCCACCATCCTGGTTTTTGTAGGAATACAGAGACTGAAAATCTTGAAACTTCTGCACTGAGAATGTGGAAGGGAATATATGCCAAAGTTACGAGTACCACATAACTGAGGTGAATGATGAAGGAGACCTGGCTTCAAATGTCAAGGGTGATTTCAGTTGGAGGCTCCTAATTACAGGATCAAAACGTTTTCCGGAGGAATCATGGATCGCTCATTTCCCCCTCAACCTACTTCACAGGGTTATTGGGAAGGAAAAAGTAGTGGAAGTTGGGTTCATAGGTTTCATGATTTATCCCCGGGAATTTGGGGTCTTCTAACAATTATTGGGAGTTGGGTAGCATATTTTATTATTATTATGGTTGATAACACAGTCGGCCAGATGTTTAGTCTGGATCTGGCATTTTCATCCACCTAAGCGAGGTCGTCACTGAGATATGCGAATGTTGTTCGATGTGTAGAAGATATTGTCGCAGGTTGTAAGCTGTTCTAAGTAGTCCTGCCTTTTGCAATTGCAAAAAGACGATTTTGGTGGTGATTTTGTCCATGCCGATGGCGTTTAAGTGTTGCTCCACTTCAGTGGTGGGATTCAAATCTTTTTACTACTGGTTCTGTGGGCGTGACTTCATGGGCGTGGCAGGGGAAGGATACTGTAAAATCTCCAGTCAGAGGCGGGATTTGCCGGTTCTCCGAACTACTCCAATTTTCCGCTACCGGTTCTCCAGAACTGGTCAGAACCTGCTGAATACCACCTTTGCTCCGGTTGTTTTGGGATTGCGCTTAAGGCATTTATCAGTATGTAATCTGTAATCAGTATTTAAAGTATGCAATCAGAATAGTGGGAAATTCTCACTATTTCAGTAAGTTGAAATCCATACCTTTTAAAGGGCATTAGCAGAGGGATAGAATCAAGATCACGTGAAGTGTTAAAACCCCTTTATAATGCTTTGGTAAGGCCACACGTGGAATAATGCATCCAGTTTTGGTCACCACAGTATAAAAAAGATGTTGAGACTCTGGAAAGAGTGCAGATAAGAGCAACAAAGAGGATTTGGGGACTGGAGGCTAAAACATATAAAGAACAGTTGCTGGAATTGGGTATGTCTAGACAATGAAAAGAAGAACTGGGGGTGACATGATAGCAGTCTTCCAATATTTGTGGGGCTGCCACAAAGGAGAGGGAGTCAACCTATTCTCCAACGACCTTGAAGGCAGGACAAGAAGCAATGGGTAGAAACTAATCAAGGAGAGAAGCAACCTAAAACTAAGGAGAAAATTACTGACAGTGAGAACAATTAATCAGTGGAACGACTTGCCTCCAGACCTTGTGAATGCTCCAACACTGGACACTTTTAGGAAGAGATTGGATATATCCATTTGTCTGAAGTGGTGTAGGGTTTTCCTGCCTAAGCAGGGGGTTGGACTAGAAGACCTCCAAGGTCCCTTCCAACTCTGTTATTCTAATTCTAAAGTGATCTTAACTTGTCAAGGTTACCTTCCAGGTTTATGGAGCTGAGGACCCAGGTTGCTAAAGAATTGGGGGGTGGGGGGATGAATTTAGATGCAAATCTTCCAAATATAAAATGAAGGGCAGTTCTGGGATATAATTCCTGAGTCATTACAGACACCCAGGCAAAGGGACAAGAACACTCATGTGCTTTGAATAAAAGCTAAGTGGCTCGGATGAGTTCCAGGCCAAATTTTTCTTCTGTATTTTTAGCCGCTGTTCCAACTCAGTTTGATAAACGGAAATAGACTTTCAAGACTTCCTGAGAGGCAAGAGATATTCAATGCAATTCCCAAGAGGGATAGGGCTGGTGTTGCCCTAATTTAAGATCAAGATAGCCAATTGTGTGTGCAGATGTTTTGTATTTTGTCGAATTATAGTCCCTTGAGCAGAGCGTGGTTCTTTTTTGGTCTTCCACATTTTGTAACCATGTTAATCCTAGTTCCTGAGATTTATGCTTTGCTAAGAGCAATTTTCTCTCTTTTAAACCAATATTCAGTTATTCACAATCAATTAATGATATACTTATAAACCATAAACTCTCTTAAGCCCTGGTTTATTCGTATGTGTTACTCTTTTATCTTTCCCCCCCTCCCTTTTCATTTGTTTAGGTGGTTTCTTTAACATGTCTAGTAAAAAAATATTTTTAAAAGAAAAAGAAACTACGAAAGACAGGTCATTCTTGACTTATGACACAATGGAGCCCAAAATTTCGGTTGCTAAGCGAGACAGCTGTGAGGTGATTTTTGCCTCCTTTTACACCCTTTTGGTCGCTAAGTGAGACAGCTGTGAAGTGAATTTTGCCTCCTTTTACACCCTTTTGGTTACTAAGTGAGACAGCTGTGAGGTGATTTTTGCCTCCTTTTACGCCCTTTCAGTTGCTAAGCAAGACAGTTAAGTGAATTTTGCCTCCTTTTATGCCCTTTTGGTTGCTAAGTGAGACAGCTGTGAGGTGATTTTTGCCTCCTTTTATGCCCTTTTCGTTGCTAAGCAAGACAGCTGTGAGGTGAATTTGGATTCCTTTTATGCCCTTTTGGTTGCTAAGCGAGACAGCTGTGAAGTGTATCATGGCAGTAGTGAAGTTAGTCACAGGGTTGTTAAGCAAATCTGACTTCCCCATTGAACTCTGATTGTCAGAAGGTCGCAAAAAGGGATCACGGGACACTACGACCGTTATAAATACAAGTCAGTTGCCAAGAGTCTGACTTTCGATCACGTTACCGTGGGGATGCTACAGTGGTTCTAAGTGTGAAAAACGGTCACAAGTCACTTTTTTTCAGTGCTGTTGTAACTTTGAACGGTCACTAAATGAATGATTAAATAGGTTGAGGACTTTCTGTATCGCTTCCCAAGCGGGTTTTTCAGATTGGCTCTAGAAGGATGGAGGAAGAAAGACATCAAGTATTATTTTATTTCTTCACCACGTCACAAAGAACGTCAGCTCCGAAACATCAGCAAGAGAAATGTCAGAGTGTTTGGCAGTTTGACAACCTTTATGAGACAACCAAGGAACAACACACAGCACACAGACAACCAAGGAGCAACACACAGCACACACTGTTAGATGTTAACAGTGGTTTAATATACAAACAGGTAGATACAGACAATATACTCGTGGTAGCAAAATACCTTTACAAGCAGGCTTTCTTCTTCCGATAACACGGAGAGCTTCTGCACTGAATACTGGCTACAAGGAAAGAGAACCATACCCTCTAACGGCTGCCTTTATATACACACCTCTTAAAGGGAACTTTACCCTCCAGCCTTAAAGAGAAATACCCATAACTCTTCTGAATCACTCTTGTTATATCAGCCAGACTTTCATCAGCTTCACAGCATTGTGCAGCTACTCACTGCTGGTCAGTTTCTGAATCTTAATACCTTAAGAAGAAGAATTAGAAATGGTTTTGCAGGGGCAGAGTAGAAAAAAAAATGAAGCTTCTTTCTCAGGAGGGAGAAAATGTTGGACAAATGAAAGGGGAGATTTTATTACCGTTCACCGGAAGAATGGAAATAGCTGGAGCTTTGGAGTGGATTAAAAAGAAAAGTGTGGTCCTTTATTAAGACATGGAATTTGCAACATTTAACAGCCCCCCCCCCCCTGTTTTTTTAAAAAAATGGTAAATCCATAGAAGGAAAAGCTGTTAATAATGTCAGTGAGGGAATCGTGGCTGGATACTCCATTCTTAGCCTTGAGATTTTTAAGTTATGTAGACTTCAACTCCCAGAATTCCTCAGCAAGCAGGTTTAAATTATGTGGACTTCAAGCCCCAGAATTGCCCAGCAAGCATATTTAAGTTATGTAGACTTCAGCTCCCAGAATTCCCCAGCCAGCATGGTTTAAGCTATCAGTATGTAAACTTCAACTCCCAGAATTCCCCAGCCAGCATGGTTTAAGTTGTGTGAACCTCATTTCCCAGAATTGCCCAGAAAGCATGTTTAAGTTATGTCAGCTCGACTTCAGCTCTCAGAATTCCCCAAGCACCACACTTTAAGATGTGTGGACTTCAATTCCCAGAATTCCCCAGTCAGCATGATTTAAAGTCCATATATTTCAACTCCCAGAATTCCCCAGAACTAAGGAGAAATTTCCTGACAGAACAATTAATCAATGGAACAATTTGCCTCCAGATAATGGATAACCATTTGTCTGAAGTGATGTAGGGTTTCCTGCCTAGGCAGGGGGTTGGACTAGAAGACCTCCAAGGTTCCTTCCAACTCTGTTATTCTATTCTATTCTATTCTATTCTATTCTATTCTAATATGTGTGCACTTACTGGCTGGGGAATTCTGGGAGCTAAACACAATATCTTAATAAGAAATACTGCTTTAAGCCTGTCAGGAGTATCCATGAAAACAAAATCCTACACTAAGGATAGCTTTGGTCTATGCTATTTTTATTTAACGTTGCTTGCTTTTTGCCATTATTTAAAATATTTTTAATTTGAATGTTGTCTTGTCTTTCTCCAAAACGGAAACTTTCTGATCTCCATGTTTATGAACCTGTCCTTAAGTTGTTAATTGGCTTTTAATAATCTTTCCGTTTTTATCTTCACTAGTTAATGTTTGTTTAGATCTCTGAATCTGAATGACAAGGTTCATTTACAATGTTTTTACAGCCCTTAGAAAGTTTATAAGCCAGGAGGAAAAGTTGATAAGGTGTGGTTTTTTCTCTCTCTCTTCTGTTAGTTTGAAAAGCCTGGTAGGACTCCAGAAATGAATCTTTCACATTCACTGGAAACTAGTCCTCACCATTAAACTTAACATTATTGACAAATTGCTGTTTACCTGACAAATATCAACAAGGGACTCAGAGGCAACGGCGTATGATATGACATCTTATCATTCCTTAATTTTGGTTTGCTAAGTTTAAACTGTCTTAGGGGCAATGTCAAATGTTTTATACAGTTCTAGGACTTTTACTGCATTGTGCATAGTTCAAGTCCTAATTGCGATATTGTCCTTTTGCATTTTTATGCTGAATTGGAAATGTTTTTGTTGTTAATTTCCTGGACTTTCTTGAGCTACTTTGAACAAAATAAAATAAAAAGCAAACAAGAATGCAAATAAATTAGGCAAATAGATAAAGTGATACTATATCGATTGGCTACCTTTACATAGAATCATAGAATAACAGAGTTGGAAGGGGTCTTGGGGGTCATCTAGTCCAACCCCCTGCTTGAGTAGGAGGCCCAAAATAATATAAGATGACATGATATTGCTATATGATATATTGTATTAAACCCTAAGAAAGAAACATTTCTATTCATATTAAGGCAGAAGTTAACTCAATTCTCCTCTTTTTACTCTCAACTTCCTCCAGTTCTGTGCCCAGATTTTTGCATCCTCCTTTCTAATTTAAACATATTTGCAGATACTTATAATATACTTTTGTGTTTTTGCCAAGTTACTATTGACAAGATTAATTATTTATTCAAGAATTACTTTTCTCAATCCAAGGAATACAAGCCAAGCCTTTCTTCTAACTATCTAAACAATACTGGCATATCAAGATAAGCTTTTTTTTTTGTTTAAAAAATCGAAACACACTTCTCAGGAATTTAGGCTGCAATCTTCAAACATAATCACACCAGTACATTTCACACCATGAAACTTCCTTGTGAGTAAACATGGATAAAAGTGGCCAGGTTAAGTTAAGACGAGGCACCCTGGATAACGGACAGTCTATGGAAGTCTTATGAAATAACTTGCAGTCACAAAACAGTCACAAATGAGGGGAATTTGAACACTATAAAATATATTTCTGAATCAATACAGTTGGAACTGATGTTAAACTGGATAAATTCATCTCAAATTTGGCCAGTTACTTGGGAACATTTTCTGGCAGCTCAGTCCAAATTTCACTCAGAGTCCCTGGGAGGGTGGGACGAAAAGTTGGCTATTTTATTCATAAATGAAAGGACTTTGGAGGTCTTCTAGTCCAGCCCACTTTACCACTAAAGACAAAAGATTGTCCAATCTTAAAAACTTCCAGTGTTGGAGCCCCCACAATTTCTGGAGGCGAGTCGTTCCACTGATAAATTGGTCTCACTGTCAGGAAATTTCTCCTTAATTCTAGGTTTGCTGTCTCCTTGGTTAGGTTCTATCCATTGCTTCCTGCCTTCAGGTGTTTTAAACCAGGGGTCGCCAACCTTTTGGACCTCAGGGACCATCAAAGTCATAATTTTAAATCTCAAGGCGCAGAGGCCGTGGGAAAATCCCCCCAAAAAGTCTGCAGGAAAATTCCCACCCTGTTTTCCTACCGATCAATCATTCTTTATTTGGGATCGCAGGATACCGTCTGCAGCTCCTTTGGGGGGGTGGGGTGAGGGGGCAGGAGACTTTTGGCTTCAAGGAAAGCAGCAGAAGCAGCAGAAGTCTTTCTTTCTCTTCCCCCAAACTCTGCCAGAAATGAGTCTTTGCGAGACTTGTCACGCTGGCGCAGCCTCTTGGAGCAGAATGCCTTGCAGGGTCCCAAAGACTCATTTCTGGCGGAGTTTGGGGGAGAGAAAGAAAGACTTTTGCTGCTTTCCTTATGTGCAGCCAAAAGCAGAAGAAAGAAGTGGCCAGTGGGGTGCTGGGGGCAAGTTCCCCCCCTCCACCTTTTCCTCCCTTCCCTCACTACCTCATGTTGTTCACAATGCAAGCAACGCAAGCCTTGTGTTTCCACGGGCCATGTGGGTGGCTCAGCCTTGTGTTCTCACGCAGCCTGGATTGGGGGTGACATTTCTCTGAGGACCCCCAAAATTTTCTTGCAGACCATCAGTGATCCCTGGTCCACTGGTTGGCAACCAATGTTTTGGAGAATAGATTGACCCTCTCTTCTCTGTTGCAACCCTTCAAATATTGGAAGGTTGCTATAACATCACCCCGAGTCCTTCTTTTCATTAAACTAGACATACCCAATTCCTGCACTTATTCTTTAGCCACCAATTGGGGGGAAACTTTAGTGCGTTGCATAGGAAGCAAATTAAAAAGACTTTGCTGATTTTTATGCAAATCTCTCCAGCTATGCTCCAACCCACCAATCTGGTCTGATTTATCTATCATATCCCAATTTCATCATGCAAATCTCAGGGGGAGGAAATGAACAGTCGGACAATCAGTGCATATCCACTCTTTTACTGCAGAATTCATTGCTGAGCACATGAGGAAAAAAAACCCAGCTCTGATTTAATTCTGAGCAACCCCCCCAAAAATGTTGTTGGGTTTTTGGTCAGATGAAATTATTTTTTCCCCATCTAGCTCATCTGTATCTATTCTAGAGAAGAGTTTCCTCTCTCACGTCCTCCCATTAACCTGATTTTTTGGGATGTCCCAAAGGTGTTTTTTTTGTCAAGGGGCAACTGGACTTTCTTGTTTTTCTTTGAAGACGTTTCGCTTCTCCTCCAATAAGCTTCTTCAGCTCTGACTGGATGGTGGGGAATGGGAGGATTTATATTCCTTGCAATAGCAACCAGCCCTCTGCAAGGAATAGAAATCCTTCCATTCCCCACCATCCAGTCAGAGCTGAGGAAGCTTCTCAGATGAGAAGCGAAACGTCTTCAAAAGTAAAAACCAGAAAGTCCAGTTGCCTTTTGAAAAAAAAAAAAAAAGCACCTTCGGGACATCCATGACCTGAAGGACTGAGAATCTCCATGGACATTTGCTTTTTGGGATGTTTTCCAGCTTGTCCCTGGACTTGGCACTTTTTTGCATGTGAAAAAAAGAAGCGTGTCTCACCCCATATTTCTTGCTAAAACC
>NW_020769354.1:3673168-3737614 GCF_900518735.1 Pseudonaja textilis
ATAGATAGATAGATAGATAGATAGATAGATAGATAGATAGATAGATAAATTTATTGTCATTGTACTCAGAAACCTGAGAACAACGAAATAAGGTGCTCTTCCACAACATACAACTGAACAACACCAAAAGACATATACAAATAACAATGTAAAACAAATTAAAACAAATAACAGTTAAAAACTGTACAACCAGGATATATATATATATATGTTAAGACCACCAGATTCATAACTCTGCATTTAACCTGATCACAGCACTTGGGTAAAAGCTATGTTTAAATCTACTTGTCCTGGCTTTCAGCACTCTATATCATCTTCCTGATGGTAGGATCTCAAACAACGATTGGCCTGGATGCAAAGGGTCTCTGAAGATCTTTTGTATCTTCCTTCTACATCCCATGTTATACAAATCCTCCAATGAGGGAAGAGCACATCCGCTGATCTTTTGTGCCCTTTTTATCACTCTTTGGAGTGCCATTTTCTCCGCCTCTGTACAACTCCTAAACCACACACAGAGGCAATAAGATAAAATGCTCTCTATAGAGCTTCGATAAAAGGCAACCAGCAGACTCTCTGGCAGTTGTTGTGATCTTAGGAGTCTTAAAAAATACAGTCGTTGATGAGCCTTTTTTTCTAGGGCTAAAGTATTTGCCCCCCCGTGTTAGATCTTGTTTCAGGGTGATACCTAAAAACTTACATTCTGCCACCTGTTCTACCAAAACACCATCGATATACAACGGCTGGATATCCGAACTGCTCTCAAAAAAATGTTGAGACCTTGGAAAGAGTACAAAGAAGAGCAAAAGAGATTATGAGGGGTCTGGAGGCGAACAGGTAGTCTCGATTTAAGACCATAATTGAGCTTAACATTTTGGTTTATTAAGTGAGACATTCATTAAATGAGCTTTGCTCCATTTTATAACCTTTCCTGCCGCAGTTATTAAGTGAATCATTGCAGTGGATAAATTAGCAACCCGGTTGTTAAGTGAATCTGGCTTCCCTATTGACTTTGCTTGTCAGAAGGTCGCCAAAAGCGAATCCCATAACCCCGAGGACGCTGCAACCGTCATAAATATGAATTAGTTGCCATGTGATCACATGATCATGGGGATGCTCCAAAGGTCATCATTACGAGAGTGGTCATAAGCCACCGTTTTCACCGCCATTGTAACTTTAAATGGTCACTAAATGAACTGTTGTAAGTTAAGGACTGCCTGTACAAATGCCTCCTATTTTATTGTGCGGTAAAGGGGGCTGGAACGATTTCATTTCAATGGTCTGCAGTTTCTTTTCCTTGCTATACATCAATACATTTGAATAGCAATGTCCAAAATTCATAGCCCTTAAATTTCAGCTGGATTAGATTTCCCCTCCTTTCTTCCCTATATAATGCTTTTTTTTTATTTTTAAGGCAGCAAACCTAACTAGGTTCTGAATTTCTTTGCATTCACCGTGCCTCTAAGTTTTCTCTTTCCTCTGTTTGTTTCTAGTTTTTGCTTCTCTTGAAATGGAACTTGCCACCCTTTAAAAATGAATCTAATAATAGTGTTCAGAGCATCCAATGCGATATTCAGATCATCCTGCATGATTATTAACTCGAGATTAATTTTATGTTTTCATTTAAACTTTATCTTTTAACTCAAGTGTTGCTTAGAAACAAAAGCCATCTTCACTTTTAAGATGTAATGAGATTTAACATTGTGCATTGTTGATAACAAACATAACTTGGGCACGGTTAGAATTGCTTACTTTTCCTATTGTGCATCTATTAATATAGGAATGTAGCCAAAATAAAATTCAAATCTTATTGTTTCCTTAGTAGATTTCATATTAAACAAATAAGTCGTGTAATTTAGTTTACTTTATTGTCACCGCACCTCGTACAACAAAATTAAATACCATCTTCAGTGTACAATTTATGACTATGAAAACAAACACAAAAACACACATCCTTCACGTTCTATACATTGAACTGAAAACTCCTGATATTGCATTAATATTACACTATACAGTAGAATTCAAAAGAGCTACTGCCCTGGGATAGAAACTGTTTTTCAGCCTATTTGTCCTTGTTTTTATTATCCTGTACCGTCTGCCGGATGGTAATAGTTCAAAAAAAGGATGCCCAGGATGAGATTGATTTTTGAGAATGTTTTGAACTTTCTTAAGGCAGCGGGAGCGATAAAGCTCTTCCAAAGAGGGGAGAGGGCAACCCAGGATCCTCTGGGCAATAATGTTAACCCTCTGGAGGGTTGTCTTATCTGCCACTGTGCAATTGGCAAACCATACAGAGGTGCATATTTCTCTCTCTCTCTTTTTTTTAAAAAAATAAATTTTTATTCTTTAAAAACCAAAAATACAAAACTCTCAATTTCATTAACAGTATTTGTGTCATGGTATATACATATTTCTTGTTCTGTGACTATACATTATTTTTATCTTTATTCTCCACCCATTCGTACCATCTATCCCATCTCACGTAATATCCTAAATCATCCTTGCCTCTTAATTCCATAGTGAATTTGTCTAACTCTGCACAATCCATTATTTCTTGAATTAAAGCTTCATCTGGTGGTATTTTATCGCTCTTCCAACTTTGTGCAAAGGGGATTCTTGCTGCCGTTAAGATGTGTACAATGATGCATCTTTTATCCTTGCTCAAATTCCTTTTAATCATACCTAATAAAAATATTTCTGGTTCCAGTTTCAATCTATGATTTGTAATCTCAAAAGCCATCTCAGTACCTTCTTCCAGTATTTTTTAACTTCTATACATTGCCACCACATGTGGAAATATATATATATATATGTACGGCATTCAGCTTTGTTCCGGTATTTTCCCACGTCATTGTAGTTGTGCTTTTAAAGTTGTAGCAACGTTTCGGCAGAATCTCATCTGCCATCATCAGGCTTCTGTATTGTGTTCGTCTGTGAGTCAGACTTTTACAGTGGTTTCAGATTTAAATTTGGGGCAGCCTATTTAAATCTGAAACCACTGTAAAAGTCTGACTCACAGACGAACACAATACAGAAACCTGATGATGGCAGGTGAGATTCTGCCAAAACGTTACTACAACTTTAAAAGCACAACTACAATGACGTGGGGAAATACCCGAACAAAGCTGAATACCATACATGTAAGTACCTGCGAAAACTTAAGAAAACACACACACATATATATATCCCCCATTGACTTTGCTTAGGAAGGTTGCAAATGGCAATCACACAACCATCGTAAATACATGCTGGTTGCTAAGAACCCAAATTTTGGTCAGGTTGGGGATGCTGTGATGGTCGTAAGTATAAGGAATGGCTGTAGATCACTTTTTCAGTGCCATATGGTTATAAGTCTATTATAACTCTATCTATTTGTTACAGGTCACTAAGAACAGATCAAACTAAAAAACAAACCCACTCCAGTGTATTTTTTTTTTTTTGCATTTATGCCCTTCTCATCCTCCTAAAATTCTCCTTTATTGCCTACCCCATTTTTTGATCGATGGCAGTCCAGTCTCTTCTTAAAAACCTCCAGTGATGAAGCTCCCATGACTTCCAAAGGCAACTTCTGTTCCATTGGTTGATTGTTCTTCCTGTCAGAAAGTTTCTCCTTCTTTCCAGGTTGAATCTCTCCTTGTTCAATTTCCATCCATTGTTCTTCATCTGCATTGGAAAATAGCTTGACCCCTTCCTCTCTGTAGCAGCTGCTCAAATATTGGAATGCTGCTATCCTGTCTCCCCTGGTCCTTCTCTTCACTAGACTAGCCGTGCCCAGTTCCTGCAACCATTCATCATATGTTTTCGCCTCCAAGTCATCTTGGTTCCTCTTCTCCGCACTCTTTCCAGAGTTTCAACATCTTTTTTATAATGTGGTGACCAAAACTAGATGCAGTATTCTAGGTGTGGTCTTACCAAGGCTTTATAGAGTGGTATTAGTACCTCACTTGATCTCGATTGTATCCCTCTGTTACTGCAATTTAGGATTGCATTAGCTTTTTTGGCTGCTGCTGAACACTGCTGGCTCCTATTTAGCTGATTGTCCACTAAGATTCCAAGATCCCTCTCCCAGTTACTGCTACTGAGCCTGGTTTCTCCCAGTCTATATGTGTACTTTTGGTTTTTCTTGCCTAAGTGTAAGACGTATAATGCCTGAACCTCATAGAATAACTTCTGGCTACCTTGTCCGAAGAGACACAAGACTTGGGGGTTGAGTATCAGGGGAGTCCCTGTCATTTTTAAAAACACTTTTAGGCTGTTTTGTTCGACCTGCTATGCTTTGTGGTTATGCTTTTGTTGTTTTTAATTGCAGATCGGGTGTTGGAAGTGAGTATTTCTGTACCTTGGCCATGTTCAGTAGGATGGACTTCAATCCCCAGAATTCCCCAGCCAGCATTGAATTCTGGGAGATGAAATCCACTCATCTTAAAATGGTTGAGGTTGAGAGAAACCCTGTTGTAACCCCCACAGAGCCCTTTGGAATGGAGCAGCGATACAGACAGCTGTCAACTTACAACAATTCATTTAGCAACCATTCAGACTCACAATGGCAACGAAAAAAGTGACTTAGCACCACTCTTCACACTTGTGACCCTTGCGGTGTCCGCACCGTTACATGACCAAGATTCAGAGGCTTGGAAACTGGCATGTACTTATGACAGTTGCCTTGTTCTGGCTTCCAGCAAGCAAAGTCAATGGGGGAAGCTAGATTCATTTAACAAAAGTGTGATTCACTTAGGAACTGCAGTGATTCCCTAAACAACCATGGCAAGAAAGGTAGTCAATGCAGCCCAACGCACTTAACAACTGCCTTACTTAGCAACAGAAATTCTGACCCCAATTGTAAGGAGCAAGCACTCCATGTAATGAATTTGCTATGACTACTGTACTGAAAGTGATTATCGCCACCTGGTGGTGGAGAGTTGTCATTACTTACTATAATATCTTGACTTATGACCACAAATTAACCCCGGAATTCTGTTGCTAAGTGAGATAGTTCAGTGAGTTTTGCCTCCTTTTACGCCCTTTCTTGACACAGTTAAGAATAGAATAGAATAGAATAGAATAGAATAGAATAGAATAGAATAGAGTAGAGTAGAGTAGAGTAGAGTAGAGTAGAGTAGAGTAGAGTAGAGTAGAATAGAACAGAACAGAACAGAATTCTTTATTGGCCAAGTGTGATTGGACACAAGGAATTTGTCTTGGTGCAAATGCTCTCAGTATACATAAAAGTGTAGCTGAAAAACAGCTTCTATCCCAAGGCAACTAGCTCTGTTGAGGTCTACTGTATAGTGCAGTGTTGGTGTGGTGTTGGGGCTTTTCAATTCAATGTGTGGAATGTGAAGGATGTGTGAGTTGTTTATTTTCATAGCCATGATGTGCACTGAAGATGGTGTTTGATTTTGTTGTACGAAGTGCAGTGACAATAAAGTAAACT
Source organism: Pseudonaja textilis (assembly GCF_900518735.1). Next base: position 3,678,600 of record NW_020769354.1, read on the forward strand.
AAACTAAACTAAAGAAAAGAGACCTTCGTCAAGAGTCAAGAATCATCAGGTACGACACTTAATGACAGTCACAGGGTACAATAAGCAATCAAATCATACTAGGAAACAGGCCATATAAATCGTAAGGATACAAGTGACAAAGTTACAGTCCTACAGTCACAAGTGGGAGGGGAAAGGTGATAAGAAGTGATGAGAAGATTAATAGCAATAGTAGTGCAGACTTCGTAAATAGTTGGACAGTGTTGAGGGAATTATTTGTTTAGCAGAGTGTTAAGCAAATCACTGCAGTTGTTAAGTGAATCATGCAGTCATTAAGCAAATCTGGCTTCCCACATTGACTTTAGAATAGAATGAATGAGCTGGAAGGGACCTTGGGAGGTCTTCTAGTCCAGCCCCCTTGCTCAAGCAGGAGACCCTATATAATTTCAGATAAGCGACTGTCTGTAGATTCTTCTGAAAAACCTCCGGTGATGAAACCCCTGCAATTTTTGGTGGCAAGCTGTTCCACTGGTTAATTGTCCTCGCTGATAGGAAGTTTCTCCTTAATTCCAGGTTGTTTCTCTCCTTGGTGAGTTTCCATATCCATTGTTTTCTTGTCCTGCTTGGGACACAGCAACAGGTCATAAATATGAACCAGTTGCCAAGCATCTGAATTTTGACCACAGGATCAGGGGGATGTTGCAAAGGTCATAAGTGTGGGAAATAGTCAAAAGTCCCTTTTTTTCAGTACCGTTATAACTTCGAATGGGCACTCCATGAACGGTTGTAAGTCGAGGACTCCCTGTCTACAAGAGCAAGCTTCAGCCCCCAAAGGGGTTTTCTTCCACCCACTCTTGGGAATCACGCATTCATACCACGCCTGGGAATCACGTATCATGCAGGCATCGTATCGTACAGGCGGTCGCTGAAGCCTTCCGAAATCGCAACTCGGGGAACTCCGAGTCCTCGCCTTTCGTCAGCCTTAAGGGTAGGGTTCTCCTGCTTGGGCGTAGAGGGGGGAGGGGTTGGACTAGATGACCTCCAGGGTCCCTTCCAACTCACAAGCTGAGCGCGATCCGGCTCGAGAAGCAGCTTTGCGGGCGGAGCAGCTGCCGGGTCTAGAGCCAAGCCCCGCCCGGGAGGCGGATCGGGCAGGCGGGCCGGAAGAGGCGCCGGAGAGCCGGGCTTGAGGTGGCCATGCCGGGGACGCCTGCCGAGGGGCGATGCGTGGTCTGCGGACGCGAGGGGCGCCAGGCCGCGAAGTACCGATGTCCGGGCTGTCGGGAGAGATAGTGAGTACCTACCAGGGCGCGCTCTTTGCTTATGCTCAGAGGCCGCTTTCGCGAGGGGAAGGGGCTTCCCGGGCTCTGGCGTTTGCAATGGGGGAGGGCGAGGGGGAGGAAGGCGCTTGGAGGATCTCTCATTGGAGGGGGTGGGGGGGTCCGCACTGAGGAGGCTTGAAGATGCTTTGCAAGCACAGGGGGCGATTTGTTTTATTTTGATGTATATAAATACGTGTCTCCGTCTCTCTCTCATATCATGGCTGGCTGGGGAATTCTGGGAATTGAAGTCCATCCATCTTAAAAGTTACCAAAATTGGGAAGCATTGCTTCAAATAAAGTGGTTTCCCCCCTTTCTCTCACACAAAAAATATCTGTCTGTCTGTCTGTCTGTCTATCTATCTATCTATCTATCTATCTATCTATCTATCTATCTATCTATCTATCTATCTATCATCTATCCTATCTGATCTATCTTTCTGTCAATCAGTCAGTCGTATCATCCATCCATCTATCTATATCTATCATCTATCTATCTGATCTATTTATATCAATCATCTATCAATCATCTAATCTAGATCTATATCTTCTGCCTATCTATCAATCATCTATTCCTTCCGTCCGTCCGTCCATCCATCCATCCATCCATCTATCATCTACTGTGTTTCTCATATAATAAGGCCGGTTCTTTTTTTTTTTTTGAGCCCCGAAAAAATGGCTAGGCTGTCTTTCTGGGGGTGACTTAATTCACCCCCCACTTGCATCTTTGGGTGGGCAGGCGGCGACAGCTTGGGTGTTGACCTCAGCGTTGGTGGGGCGCTTTGTATCGGGGTCAACGCAGGCAGCACCATATCCGGGTGTGCAACAAAAGTACTTCCTAACGACAAGCCCCCCCACCATTCCCCCCCCCCATTTTGCATGTTTTAATATAGGCCTTAATTTGGGGGGAGGGGCTTAATTTCATTTCATGCCTATAAAACATGTTGGGACTTTCTATTGGGGGAGGCCGTATTGTTGGAGAAACAGGGTATCTATCTATCGATCTATCTATCTATCGATCTATCTATCTATCTCTATCATCCATGCATCTATATTTAGCTATCTGTCTATCAATATCAATCATTAATCAATAATCTAATCTATATATCTTCTACCTATCAATTATTTATCCCATCCACCCATCAATCATCCATCCATCCATCCATCCATCTACCTACCTACCTAATATTTCTTTGAACATATTTAACACATTATTATCCTCCTATTTGCTTCTATTTATAATATCCTATTATAGATACTTGGGGGAATCCCTTGGAAGGGTGGGAGGAGTAGGTCGTGGGGGATTTGGGGATTACTGGCAGAGCAGAAGGTCTCCCCTGCCTCTCTCTTTCGCCCAGGTTGTAATGCAATAGGAGATTACTTAGGATCAGTCTCTTCTAAGTGAGAATTGCTGGTTTATAGAAATCTAGAAATGGTTTCACCGTCTCAGGAATGGCCCATTGGGATGTTTCAGGAGAATTTGTGGGTTGGTTCAGGTTGGAACCTACAAACTCTGTTCACACAAAGGTTTGGGAGAGATCTAACATAGTGTTTCTCACGCTTAGGAACTTTTAAGAACTGTGGAGTTCAACTCCCAGAATTCCCCAGCCTAAAGTCCACGCGTCTTAAAAGTTCCCAAGTGTGAGAAACTTTGATTTAGCAAATGCATTTCCAGAATGTGGCAATCTTGGTTAGAGTTTTGCTTAGCTGCGCTCTATTTTATTTTATTTTATTTATTTTATTTTTAAATACTGTGCTGTGTAATTCCAGCTCTTTGGCCTGGTGGATACTTTGGTGTATAATATGAATCTTGAAAAAAATGGGTAAATTAAGTGAGTTGTGTGTATCTCAGGCTCTGGAATCTAATTACCTTTTCACCTTAACTGGTGGGTATTTATTTTCTCTGTTGGCATTCAGCCTTGTAATGTCTGAAGGAGCAACAAGGAGACCTTTATCCATGTGCAGAGTGCATTCCTCCCACTGGATCCCGAGCTAGGTTGATACACAGAACCTTGGGATCAATCCACATTTTTCTTTTCTATTTCTTTTGCTGTTAAAACTCCTGACCTGATGGATAATTCTCTTGTCGTTTCAGTTGTTCGGTGCCTTGTTACAAGAAGCACAAAGGTAAATCCCCCTTTTTTTCCCCATCTGTATCCCTATTCAATTAATTCAAATTGCAATTCTGTGTCTCAGCCTTCCCAAAGTCCATATTGGATGGGGTGTATGGGATTTGAAGTCCTATAAATTCGAGAAGCATCGGTTTTGGCTTTCCGTTTGTATCGTTTCCCTTCGGGTCAAATTCTATACTGGTTTTTTTTTCTGGTTTTCATCTGGGGAAATCCATTGCGGTGTGGTGGCCTAGAGGTGGAGTTCTCACCTCACAATCAGGAGGTTGTGAGTTCAATCCTAGGTAGAGGCAGGTATTTCTCTGTCTGGGCACAATGAGAATATATATCTGCTGGGGAAAAACAAACAAACTCCTCATTGGTGACAAGAAGGGCATCCGGCCAGTAAATACTCAGCTCCAGTCAGTTGCCCAGACTCCATTCCACAAGGGATTATGTGGTCGTTAAAAGATGATCTGGGGAAGTCCATTGCAACTTTGAACAGCTGCTAAGAAACCATTTCAAATTATAACAGACTCCCCCAAAGTCCTTATGACACCCTTCTGGGGTTCTGACAGCTATATGCGCACACACTCACACAAACGCAACGTGGTCATGTGTGATTGCAATGAGCCTTTGGCAACTGGCTTGTGTTTATGGCCTTTTGCAGGATCCAGTCACATTACTGCAATTTGTGGTGGCTTTTGCTGGTTTCCGACATTCTGTTTTGTGGCAAAAGACACTCACTGGATAAAATGGATTTGTTTGTTGATCCCTGTGGTTCATTGATGACCATGTCACTTGCTGAACAACCTCTGCAGAGAAAAAGCCATACAATTGGGCAGTCACATGGTGATCCGCTTAACAGCTGCAATTCTGGGTTCAATTCTGGTCATAAGTCGAGGACTATCTGCAGCCAAACGCAGATCTGGAGTAAAGTTTGTAAGCTTTGCAGCGACTGCCTGAAGAGATGAAAAGCAGGGTGGGCGTGATCTGTAATTCCAAATCAACACGATAACCTTAAAAAAAAATGTGTTTGGCATTTTAATAGAAGAGTGCACATCCAGAGTGGATCCAGCCACACGGCCTGCAGATTCAGGTCCTTCCTGCCCCGTTCAGAGAGAGAAATCCTGGAGGGCTGAAGGTAGGTGTTGTTTTAGTTGTGACGTGGAAGGAAAAATGGATTTTCTTTCCTGTATGAAACATGTGCAGCAAAATGTTTCTCAAGACTTGTCAACTTTCAAGATGGCTGGCGGGGGGGAACTCTGGGAGCGGAAGTGCCTCTTGCCTTGAAGTTTCGAAAGTTGGGAAACGCTGATTTGGAGAGAGAGTGCAATGGGGAATGGCTGAATGGTTTTTGCTCCTTTATATACTACGTAGTAGTAGCGTGCAAGAAGAGGCAGGAAAGGAGAAAGGAAAAGACGAAAGGCCAAAAAGAAGAAAAGATGGGAAGAGAGCAAGGGAGGAAAAAGAAGGAAAGAGGGAGGGAAGGAAGAAGAAATTAAAAGGAGGGAAGGAAGGAAGGGAGATAGATTATAATGAGAGGGAGGGAGGATCTCATCAAAGTCCTGCCTTAGAACTTGGCCACCACGGGTGCCTCCCCTGACATGAGTCCCATGTCACACCCACCAGGACTACACACACACACACCCCCAGCCTTCCCCAGAGGTCAGATACAAGTGGCCCTCAATGAAATTGAGTTTGACACTCCTGACATAGAAAAATAGCAATAGTGGCGAATATCTGCAGCTCGGGTGTAGGATGAGGGTGAAGCTCGGAGAACGAACCTTCTCCCTTATAGTATAATAGGGTGGGAAGGGACCTTGGGAGGTCTTCTAGTCCAGCTCCCTGCTTAAGCGGAAGACCCTACACACCAGCAGCCCCCAACCTTTTGGGCACCGGGGACTGGTTCTGTGAAGAAAGGTTTTTCTGTTGACCAGAAGGCCGGGTTTTGCATGCTGCCTGCATCCTGTGGTCGGCGCCTCACTTGTTTGCTGGGATGCCGTGGGCCGGGGCCGGCCACGGACGGGGCGTCGGGGACCCCTGCCCTACACCATTCCAGACAAAGGCCTTTGGCACAATGGTAAGATCTGTGCAGATGCTGCTTTCCTGGATTTCTTTAGTGATGGGAGTTGTCTCCTTTCGGCTTTTTAGGCAGCCCTTGGTCTGTGGATGACATTTTGACCGAAGATGATGAAGACGATAGGGTGCCTCTCCAGAAACTTCAGCTGTTGAGTAAGTTTTCGGCATGAAATAATCATCGGTTTCCTGCAGTTGAGGAAACTTTCCTATTTCAATCTCCTGCAAATGTTTGTTTGAATGAGATTACTAATGAAATCCTGATGATCTCCTTGCCACTGAGGGAACTAATTAAAAAAATAAGCAGTCGGAAGTCCTTGACTTATGACCACAATTGAACCCAAAACTTCTGTTGCTTCTAAGCAAGGCAGTTGTGAAGGGAGTTTTGCCCCCATTTTACGACTTTCTGGTTAGAGTTATTAAGTGAATCACTGCAGTTATTTAGTAACGTGGTTGTTAAGTGAATCTGGCTTTTCCATTCACTTTGCTTAACTGAATGTTGCAAAAATTGATTGCATGACCTTGGGATACTGCAACTGTCATAAACATGAGTCAGTTGCCAAGCAAAATTCACTTAACAATTGTCTCACTTAGGAACAGAAAATTTGGGTTCAATTTGGGTCGTAAGTCGAGGACTACCTGCATTTGACTTGTCCCTGATCCTCAGACATCTTAGATGCCAAGAACCTTTCAATATCTGAAATTCTCAGCTCATCCTTCTTCCTTTCCCTCTCTTTTCTTAAAACAGGGGAATCGGAAGAGCTCCGAGCCATCCTTTCGAATCCTCACCTCCACACGCTGCTGCTGACCATTGACCAAGCCGACAACAAGAGCGCTCTCATGAGAAGATACATGCAGGAGCCCGTCTTTGTGGAGTTTGCAGATTGTTGCCTGAGGACTGTCGAGCCGGAGGTGGAGGAGAACGAAATTCCAGAATGAATGTCTAGGGAGTCAAGTAGAGGTTTCTCCAGCCCTGGAAAATGGCTAGCAAATCCGGAGATGCTTTGTCTTATTCACTGCCAGTTCTGCGTTGGAATCTCTTGGACAGAATGAGCCACGCTGCTCCCAAGAACAGTTGATCCAAGCATAGGGGTGATTTTCACAAGCTGAATTTTTTTTTTTTTTGAACTACCAAATTTTTGCCAGTTTCAAGAGTGGCAATTCCTCTGGTTTTGAAAGGGAGAAAGATGCTTTTATTTTTAAAATAAATCGTTTAATAAAGTCTAACCTCCTTTTTGCACTCTGGTCTGATTTTATATTGTGGGAAAGGAAGAAAAGTTAAAATTTTACTTCTGGAGTATAAAACTGATGCAGTAAAAATATCAAAACCAGCCATATTTATAATCATCTCAAGTTTATTACCTCTTAATTTGTACAGAATATAACGCAACCCAGCAGTTAGGAAGAATGATCGGAGACTATTACTTTGACCTCTGCCTTTTAATAATTTATTCTTTTTTCTGACATTTTAAGAAATATTTTGAACAAAACAGCTGCATCTCAGAAGAATTTTTAAAATAACTCTTCAGGTTTTTTATTAAAAAAATGCCCAAGCATCCGGCTTTTTCCTCATTACATGGAGACACTGACAAGTGCAGTAGATTTAAAAAAAATATATAAAGTTCTCACTACATTAAAATAGTGTCTTTCGTGATTTAATGGTGTGGCCATTAAAAAACTCCTGAAGATTTCTATCCTGTGGTATATCAAACCTACAGCGCCCTTTTGAAATAAACATTGCTATATAGACATTTTTTTAAAAAAATATAGCACCCTCAAAACTAGCAGGATTGAAATTCTACTGGCTCCTGGTTTTAATAAGATTTAGAGCTGTTACATGCTTCAAAAATGATTTGGAAGAACAATTTTGTGCCTATACTGATCTAAAAATAGCACCTCTTTGCAATTCATTAAGTCTTTTAAGATTGAGGATTCTATAGAAACATAACATAAAAATGCTGTTGCTTTAAAGTTCTACATAAAGCCACTGGATTCCTTGAAGTACCGGTATCATTATTTAAAAACTTGTGTGGAAACATGGAAAAAGGTAGGCTGTTTTACTGAATAGCAGTAAAGTGGTGCTTTGAGCACTTCCCAATCATTTTCAAGGCGTGCACAAGACTTGTTAAGATTTGCTTCCTGATTCTGAAAATAAAGGATCAGACGATCAGGGAGATGGGATCCTTTCACTACACTAGATTACCGGCTGCTATCAGGCCAAATAAAGCATTGGAGGTAGCTTGTTTCTGTTATATGCATACAACCATCCCAAGTGGGGGTGGGGAGGAATACAATTGATGGATTGAATGAGTGGGCCTCTGCATCTGGACTAGTGCTTCTCAACTGTGGCCCCTTTAAGATGGGTGGACTTCAGCTCCCAGAATTCCCCAGCCAGGGAATTCTGGGAGTTGGTCCACCTATCTTAAAGGGCCAAGGTTGAAAAACAGTATTTTAGACAAGCTCTGTATGGGGAAGAAGTGCTTAAGTTCTCCGGTCCTCCAGGAAGCATCCTAAGAAGAGCAATAAATACAGGACTAATCAAGGGCCCAGAAGGACCCTTCCAGACTCAAGGTATTGTGCATTTATCAAGGAGAATCTGGTTGAACCCGGTCACTATGTGGCTGTATGGCCTGGTGTTGGCATAAAGCAACGGAGACTTTCTGCAGTAGATCTTGATGGAGCCCTGAAGGAAAAAAAGCGATAACTAGATGACCAAGGCATTATACAAATTAAAAAGATACAGTAATTGCAAAACGGCATCAAATGTGAAGCCACTTGGACGGTTATTTACAGTGAAGACAAACTGGGGGGCACAGTTAACATATATATGTCAAGCAATGCCCAGTGATACAGCGAGTGTGCAATCTATTTTTTTTATACTGAGATATTTATTGGTTAATTTTATTTGCCACCCATCTTGACGTGGGTCTACTCTGGGTGGCTCACAACCATAACATGAAGAAACCAATAACAGAAGCAAAGGAATAAAACAATAAAGAATGGAAGTACAATAATATGGAATTAAAAAATATGGGCAGAGGGGAACTGGGAAGCACAGAAGTGGGGTCAATTAATTAGTCCAGTAGCCACCATATATATCATTATAGACTACATATTCCATAAGATAAAACAGCTACAGGTAATCCACGACTTACAACCATTTGCTTAGCGACTGAAGTTATAACATTGAAAAAGGTGACTTACAACTCTGTCATCATCCCCATGGGCACATGACCAAAATTTGGGTGCTTGGCAACCAGGTATCTCTAGGTCACGTGATCATCATCTGCGACCTTCCCAGCCAGCTTCCGAAAATCAAAGTCATGGGGGAAGTTGAATTCGCTCAACAACTGCATGATTCACTTAAGGGCAGTGTTTCACTTAACCGTGGCAAAAAGGCCATAAAATCAGAACGACTCAAGAACAATCTTGCTTAGCGATGGAAATTCTGGTCCCAATTGTTGTAAACCGAGGACTACCTGTACAGGTAGTCCTCAGCTTAAAACAGTTCATTTAGTGACCGTTCAAAGTTATACCACCAAAGAAAAAAGTGAGTTAAGAGCATTTTTCACACTTTTATGACCACTGCAGCATCCCCATGGTCATGTGATTTACAGTTGGATGCTTGACAACTGACTCATTGCTGCAGTGTCCCGGGGTCACGTGATCCCCTTTTGCGACCTTCTGACAAGGAAAGTCAATGGGGAAGCCAGATTCACTTAACAACCATATTACTAACTTAACAACTGCAGTGATTCACTTCAGCTGTGGCAAGAAAAGTCATTAAATGAGGCAAAACTCACATAACAAATTTCTCACTTAGCAACAAAAATTGTGGGCTCCATTGTGGTCCTAAGTCGAGGACTACCCGTACGATGCTAGGAATGGCTAACATAGCAGTTATTCTAAATATTAGTGAAAAGAAGGACTGGGGTGACACATGATGGCAATGTTCCAATTTCTCAGGAACTGCCACAAAGAAGAGGAAGCCAACCTATCCTCCACAGCATCTGAGGGCAGGACAAGAATCAATGGGTGGAAACTAATCAAGAAAAGAAGCAACCTAGAACTAAGGAGAAATTAATCAGTGGAACAACTAAGGAGAACAGTTAATCAGTGGAACAACTTGCCTCCAGAAGTTGTAAATGCTTTAACAGTGGAAGTTTTTAAAAAGATGTTGGATAACCATTTGTCTGAAGTGGTGTAGGGTTTCCTGCCTAGGCAGGGGGTTGGGTTAGCCCAGACGTCGCCAATCTTTTGGACCTCAGGGACCACCAAACTCATAATTTTAACCCCTGGGGACCGCTAATATGAATTTTGACTGACGGTGGCTTGCTGATGTTGGTGGGAGAGAGACAGAGAGAGAGATTTGATCTAACTTCTCTCTCTTACTCATACACACAGAGAGACAGGAGTGGGATTAAAATTTCTTTAACAACCAGTTCATGGATGTGGCCTAATTTGTGGGTTTGGCATGGTGGTCATGTGACTGGCTAGGCATGGCTGTATGTAAATATTATAAATATTGATGTAAATATTGATTTTTTTTTTTAATAAAGAGCAATTTTTACCCAAAACCAGGCAAAGGCAGGCAGATTGAGTTGCTCACAGAATCATTCAGAGATATATTATCTATCTGCCATCGACTACCTGAGTCTGTCACATAAAATTTGCTTGCAGTGAGTCTGTACTGAATAACAGAAGCTTCAATCCTAAGGAAAGTTCTAAAGATTAGCTAGAAAGCAAGAAATGCAATAACTTCCTGCTTTCTAGCTAATCTAAAACTCCCGGCACAGCAGAACAGCTGATGGTTGGGAAAAAAAGAGGAAAAATAGCAACTTAGCAGGCAAGTTTGCCAGGTAAGGAGTGAGTGGGTGGGGAGGGTTCCTGCAGGCCATGTGGGTGGCGCAGCCTTGTGTTTCTGTGCAGCCTGGATTAATTCTTTGGGGGGTGCTCTGGGGGTGACATTTCTCTGTGGACCACCCAAATTTTCTCACGGACCACCAGTGGGCCACGGACCACCAGTTGATGACCACCGGACTAGAAGACCTCCAAGGTCCCTTCCAACTCTGTTACTGTATTCTATTCTAAAATTCACTGGGTCTCCATGTATTTGAAAAAAATGGTTGTGCCCCAGTGTTTGGTTGAAAATTATTTAAGCGTGGCTGTTTTCCAGGGACGTGAGTGTGCGAGTGAGCAAAATTCTAAGTCAAAGGCGGAAGTGTGTGTAACAATAGTCCTTACTTGTGGGGGAGCTCGGATGGAGTTGACACCTTGTATAGTGAACCTGGTCTCTGCCTTGGTCCAGTTCATCTTCTGTAAGACTTGGAGGCAAGTTAGCAGAGCAACGTTTCTCTGGAGACCCTCCAGCGTTGTCGGGGTGCTTGACAGAACAAGGCTGAGAGGCCAGAAACGGATGACGGAATTCAGAGGCCAGGATCTGTCCAGTTTTCTCGTAGCCTGGCCTGAGGGAGCAGCTATCCCAAGGACAGAGGGAAGGGGATCTTCTTCCATGCCATCCAGTTCTTCGGCAGCTATCACAGCCATCTTGGTCTACGGAAGAGTTAAAAAATACTCCAATTTATCCACCAAGTGTCAGTACAGGTAGTCCTCGACTTACGACCACAATTGAGCCCAGAATTTATGTTGCTAAGTGAGAAATATGTGAGTTTTGCCCCATTTTACGACTTTCCATGCCACATTTATTAAGTGAATCACCGTAGTTATTAAGTTAGTAACCTAGTTGTTCGGTGAACCTGGCTTCCCCATTGACTTTGCTTGTCAGGTCGCAAAAGGTGATCACATGACCCCCCCGGGACACTGCGACTGTCATTAAAGCTGAGCCAGTTGCCAAGCATCTGAATTTGGATCACATGATCACTGGGATGCTGGAAAGGTTGTAACCATCCTAAGTCCCTTTTTCAGTGCCATTGTAACTTCGAATAGTCAGTAAATGAACTGTTGTAAGTCGAGGACTACTTTTAGTGTGTGTGGGGGGGCAAATGACGAAAGCAGCGGTGTCAATCCATCGTGACATAAACCCCACCACTTTTGTGTGTTGTGAGGTCACACACAGATATTTATTTTATTATTTTACTGATTAGATTTATTTGCTGCCCATCCTGCCTCAAGCTGACTCTGAGCGGCTTACATCATTAAAAGTGATAAAAAATTAAATAGTTCTGATACAAATAAAAATAGAAAATTACAATTAAAAGATGGGGAGGGAGGGAGCAGAATGCAAAGGGGTGGAGGTGGGGTCTATCCAGCACCTACAGTGTGATTATTCCTCTGTTATACCTGAAAACAATTATGTATGATGCTGTTTGAATTGTTTTGAGGAAAGCCTCCAATTCTGTCAATGCTTCTACCCAACCTGTTTCAGACTCTTCACCAACATGTTTTAATGCATTTGTAGACATAAGGACTAGAAACTCTAGAAAAACATTTTAAAACAAAACAAAAAAAAACCTTGCTTAGGTTTTTGCCCAGAACTGCAACATGCACCTAATTTTGTTCCCAGTTTTCAAAGAAGAAAATGCCTGGATGAATTTTTTTTTTTACCTTGTTAAACTTGTTTTTCTTACCTTCCATTTCTTCCAGGTCTGTTTTATAATCCTAACAGCTTTACGTAACCTCTGGAAATGTTTCCTAGCTAGCCACTGGCGAACAGCTACCAAAAGAAGAGAGAGAAAAATGCATTAAGGGAATATACTAGAGCAGCGTTTCTCAACTTTAGCAACTTTAAGATTCATGAACTTCAACTCCCAGAATTCCCCAGTCAGTTATGCTGACTGGGAGTTGAAGTGCACACGACTTGCAAGTTGCCAGGGTTGAAAAACAGCGTGTTAGTGGGACACAGATAGCAACTCTCTTATACTAGGACAAATGACTCTTCTAACTTTCTTGGAACTTGAGAAAATAACAGAATAACAGAGTTGGAAGGGGTCTTGGAGGTCTTCTAGTCCAACTCTCTGTTCAAGCAGGAAACCCTATGCCATTTCAGGCAAATAGCTCTCCAACCTCTTCCTAAAAACCTCCAGTGTTTTTAAGACTTTCCAGAGGGAGAAAGGAGACATTTCCCTAATTTGGTCCATTTAAATTGAAATGTCTGGGATTGAGCCTGTAGAATTTCACTCTGAGCTATGTCTCTCCTTTCAAAAGACATGTAGAAACTCTTCCAGATCTCTCAGTATAGGAGCCTCCCCCCTCACCTGACTGGATGATGGTTGCAGACCATCTCTGCCTGGCAATTTTCTTCCTCCTGAACCTTCTCCAACAGCACTGGATGCAGAATGCTTTCTCAGATAAGAGAGAAGCCCTTTGGAATTCGAGAAGCTCCAACTATGAAAAGAAATGTAAAAAAGAAAACACTTGTTGGACCTGGGTGTAGCCAAAAAAAGATTCCTATACACATACACCTTTATTCCCGCCCCACCCCCCCACCCCCAGTCAAGACTACATGCTCAGAGGGCTAAACTTCATCTCCTCTTTTCTGGTTTACAAAACAATTTATGCTAATCAAAATGATTTTGTTTCCCCCCCCCCATCCAAGGTAAGCGGAGAGGAGGGAGAATGGGAAGGCCTGAATCTATGTCACTAAAGGGCTTTGCCCCCACCTCCCAGACTTGTTTTTCATGTGTCCTCATGAGGGCTAGAAATCTTTGATGTTACAGAATCCTATTGTGGCAAAAATTCACCCTGATTCCACCCCCGGCCAACATTTTGTTTTCCTTTCCAAAACTTGCTGGATGATTCTTACCATGGAGTTGGTCAAAAATACTTTGGTCTTGCCGCAAAACATGGGTAGGTTGGGTGATTTTGTTTCTCTAGGTTTGACAGATGAATGAATGGGTTTCACTTGCCGAAGGATATCTTGGACCTCAGACTGCAAAGTGTCACATTCTTCTTCTATAGGAGTAGTCACTGATTTGCCTGTTAGAGAATTAAAAAAAAAACACAGTAAAAAGTTTTAAAATATTAGCAGTCACTGTGGGCCAAACTTCACGGGTTTGAACTTAAAAGTACTAAGTAAAATGGGACTAACTAAAATGTCTTGGAAATGCCGAAGCAGGTGATGCTGTGGGATCTAAATATGCACAATCTTTCCCCTCCTGCATGGAATGGATGCAGTCTTTATGGATTCTGTCTTCTTTACAGAATCTACAGGTAGTCCTCGACTTATGACAGATTGCTTAGCCACTGCTTGAACTTACAATGGAAGAAGGGAGTTATGACCCAGATTTGAAGTCACAGTGACCATTCCCCCAGTCTGCTATCCTGTAACCACATTTTGGCAACCAGTCTGCATTTACTGTTGTTTGCAGCACCCTGTGGTCACGTGACCACAATGTTTTTTTTCCATAAACTATTGTTTACTTCCAAGTTTCCTGGGGGAGGAGCACCCATAGCAAACAATGGCTTCACTTAGAGACTGTGGTGATCGCTTTACGACCATAGCATTTTGTAAGGACCTGCCTCAACTAGTTCCTCAGGAAAGTAAGACTCTTGAATCTGTTTGGTTGAATCAAAATAACTTTTACCAAGAGAAAAGTGATTGCGGGAAAGCCAGGCAGAATCTGAAAAAGCCCGCGCAAAGCACACAGCATTCTTTCATTTCCCCAACCCCAAACCCCTGACCAGTCCACCAGCAGCCAATGTGAAAAGTTGTTATGGAAACTCCAAGGTGCTAGGTAGATAATCAGTCACCCTCAGGGCATGGTGGTCCTGATGGCAATTGGAATTGGGTGGGAGGGGATCAGCTCCTTCTCTGAAGATGGTCCCACTCCCCCTTAATTCCCAAGCAGTTAGGCAAAAGCATGAGAAAATGCCAGTAAGACTTCTCTCCCCCCTTTTCCAACGGAAGGGCAGGACACGATGCTATGGACCTGACACATTCACTTTATGACAGATGCAAAAAAAAAAAGTTATAAAATCAGATGTGGTCACAGGATAAACTGCTTAACAGCCATCACGACTTACGAGAGCAATTACAGGCTCAATTATGAGAGGTAACTGTACACAACAGTTACATGAGATGGTGTACCTGCCCTAGTTGCTGCCCATTTACAGTTTGAAAGCATGCAAATGCAAGTAGATAAATAGGTACCACTTTGGTGAGAAGATAACAGTGCTTGCCTTGGCCTATAGTTATGCTGATCACATGACCACGGAAGCATCTTCGGACTACACTGGCTCCCTTGGCTAAGAAGCGGATATGAGCAGCTCCCTACAGAGTCAGATATGACGAGACAGGGGAAATCTTTATCTTCACCAACCCATGTAGTTTGGCCCCATGACGGGGGAGTCCTAATCTCAGCTTACCTCTACTAGCCAGCCTTGTTCTGCTAAAGCAAGGAGAGGAGGGTGAAGTGTGTTGCTTGGAGAGAGAGAGGCTGCCGTAGAGAGAAGCAAGTTTTGGGAAGAGTGGAAGAAGAATCCAAGGAGAACTAGGAAAACCAAAAGGGCAGTTGGAAAGATAGCGGGCAACTCATTTGATTAGCTGACGACGACAACAAAAATAATAATCAAAAACTAAACCAAACACCAATAATTATTCCCGAATTTGTATACAGGTAGTCCTCGAGTTAGGACCACAATTGAACCCAACATTTATGTTGCTAAGTGAAACATTTGTTAAGTGACTTTGCCCCACTTTACGACTTTTCTTGCCACTATCGTTAAGTGAATCAATTCATTTATTAAATTAGTAACATGGCTGTTAAGTGAATCTGGATTCCCCATTGACTTTGCTTGTCAGGTCACAAAAGGTGATCGCATAACCCTGGGACACTGCAGCCGTCATAAATATGAACCACTTGCCAAGTATCTGAATTTTGATTGTGTGACCGTGGGGATGCTGCAAAGGTTGTAAGTGCGAAAAATGGTCATAATTCACTTTTTTCAGTGCTGTTGTAACCTTGAATGGTAGCTAAATGAATTGTGGTAAACCGAGGACTACCTGTATTTAGGTGCTTATTTTTCTAAAAATAGTGACAAATAAGATGTCAGCTTTGGAAGCCATATTAGCACCAGAAGCTTCCACACTGCCACATTTTTGAGCTTGGGAATTTGGGAGGGGGGATTTTATGCAGCATATGTAGTTAGACATAATAGCATTCTTTAGAGTCATGTTATTTCTGCACCTGGTGGTTGAAGGGATGTCTTGGGGCATGTGATGAAATGATGGGTGCAGGGCATGGATTTGTAATTTTTAATTATTGTAGGAAAACCCAGAACTTTCAGATTCGGGTTTTCCCAGATGTGCCAGCATGACAGCTCTAATAAAATGGAACTTTGAGAAAATGCCTGTCTCGGAGTTTTGCTGTTGGAGTTTGTTTTTCTGAAACGCTGACATAAAACATACTTCCCTAACCAAAAAGGAGCACTGAGTTATTTGTAAGTGTGATTCTTCAAGTGACCATCTCTGAATTCATATATATTTGGCTACGTTTTCCCAGAGGTTAGATTTTTTTTTTACCAGAAACTCATTCTGCTTGTATTCCATATGTGCTACTAAGTAGGGCCTTTGCTATTCTTCTGAACCTTGAAATTTAGAAGGGTGAATTTACAGATGATCAGGAATGGGACTGATAGGGGAAGTCACTGGTTCTTCATCATTGTTTCTGCTTTACAGATCCAGATGATTATACTGTTCATTATCTGGAGGGAAGTAGATGTTGTAAGGCAGGGGGTCCCCAATCCCCAGTCCGCGGACCAGTACCAGTCCATGCAAGTGGCAGGTGACTGCGTAAAGCTCCATTTGTGTAAGCAGCAGGTGTGTGTGCAAAACCATCCCTACCACCACCGTCACTGCCACCGGTCCGCAGAGAAGGAAAAGTTGGGGATCGCTGCTATAAGGAAACAGAAGATACAGCTGTTTTCCTGAAGCTGGGGATGAAAGTCAAACTGACAGCACTGTAGATGTTTGCATTTCTGGACCCACTTAATACAATGATGGGGGATACAATTAAGAAAAGCTAAATTCTTACAATTAAGAGAGGCAGTTTGGTGGTGTGGTTAAGATGCCAGGCTCAAAATCAGGAGTACATGAGTTTAGTCCTCTTTAGGCATTCTTGGTCCAGTCCAGGGGTGTCAAACTCAAGGCCCATAGGCCAGATCCAGCCTGCAGGGTGCTTAGATCTGGCCTGCAGGGCCGCCCTGGAAACAGCGAAAATGGAGCTCAGGGAAGCCATGCAAGGCCCATCCAGGCTCCGTTTTCAGACATGACGGTCTCCTACAGCCCTCTACCTGCGAAAACGGAGGCCTGGGGAGGCTGCATGCTTCATTTTTGCTGGCTGAGGGATGGAGGAGGCTGTTGCAGTCAAATACGTAGCCTCAATGAATAATGTCGAGCTGGCCATGCCCACCCTGGTCATGCCCCTGACCATCACCACCCCAGCCCCCTGAGATCAAACACAACCCTGATGCGGCCCTCAATGAAATCGAGTTTGACACCCCTGGTTCAGTCAGTCACTCTCTCAGCTCTAGGAATGAGCAATGGCCAATCTCTTCTGAAAAGCTTTGCCAAGAAAATTGCACATAAATGACTTCTCACTTGTGACAGATGTGTAAGAGGAATGTTCTACAAAACTTAACCCTACAACTCAATTCCTCATACACTATGACTTCTGAAATCTGCAAATTCACAAATTTCAGAAAATCCAAAAGCAAATATGAAGAATAGAGAAAGTGAACAAAACATTTAAAAAATGGAAGAGGTTTAAAGACCTTGAATGCCCAAAGCTGATGAAGTCAATTAATCTTAGAGATAGTTGTGAAGAAGAAAAAAAATGAAACTTTGACTTTGGTTTTGTTGATTAGAAAGACTTGGTATTATAGGAATGGCTAGTTGTATGTTAATGTGTAAAAGCAAAAGTTGAGGTTGGAGTGTGTTTATCTGTGCTTAGAAGAGTTGGAAGTCAATGCTCCCTTTTCTTACTTTTTTCTCTTTCCTCTTTGTATCTTACACCTTCTTTTCCCTGCTGCCTTTCCTTCCCTTCATTTCCTATTTTTTTCTTCTCTTTGTGTATTTTATATAATAAAATAAAACCTTAATAAACATGAAAAAAATAATTTTAGAGATAATCCATGCTATTACCAGAAGATACAACCTTAAGCTTACCATTCTCTGCATCAGGGGAAAAATCATTTCCTTGGCTGGATGTTGCTTTCGGATTCAGTTTCTTTAATTTCTTCAGCAGCCCATAACGTTCTAAAAAGTTTCTGAATGAAATCCTGCCAGGAAAGCAGTAGGGGAAAGAAATGATCTGATGCATAATCCAATTCTGTGTACTTCTGTACAAACAGCCTATCACTGTAACCTGGAATTAGCGTAATAAATCATGACAGTTATTAAAGAGGTCACCAGGTGACCATGCCTGATTTTATAACCATTTTTCTGGTGGTTATTAAGCCAATCCATTGTCTGCAATGGGCTTCTTTTATTACAGGAAACCAGAAGTAAATGCCAGGCTCTGGCAAAAAATATATATAAATCATGGTCACATGATCATCTGACACTGCAAATAGCCATAAATGTGGGCTGGTTTCCAAGAACCCAAAATGTGATCACATGACTCAAGGGTAGGATGCTGAAACTTCAAGTCTGGGTTTTAAGTCACTTTGGGAAGGTGTGTTGTAACTATGTATGTCCAATTGATGTACTAATCAAATGAATTGTGGAAGCATAACTTTCTCTTTTACTCTTTCTCTCCACCCATCTGGCCATTCCTCCACCCCACCCCACCCACTCCAGCTATCCTCCCTCTTCCTTTGCTTCTGGCTCTGATTCATGATGGACCTTTTAGGTCCTCCTAAAAGAAACAATGGTTACAGTTTGGAGAAATGGTGGCATTTATGAAGGACCATCTCTAGGGGAGATGTATAGGGATAGTTATTGCTGTATTCCACCTATTTTAACAGTGAATGTATCTTCGTGCAATTGAGTGATTCCAAATCAAACTTAGAAGTTGCTTTAAATAGTTCTATTTCCAAAGTTCAGGATGTGGTGAATAGGACCAGCAGGCTTGGAAAAATCCAAAAAAATTGCAGAAGTACAAAATGGTACATACTTAGCAAAATTATCAGTAGTAAACTAATAGCTTGCTTTGATGCTATCAGCGGATGACAGGAATAGCAACTAAAACTTTATGTATGTTATGTCTGTATGCTAGCCAGACAGCCACATTAATTTTAGAGTTAATTTGGATATAAGCAAAAGGCCTCCAGTGTAAAAATAACACCCAATTACCCAACCTGCAAATAACAAATAAATACCTTAAGAGAGAAAGGTCCTGGAAATAATTTTGTACATTTATTGTTTGGGGTTTGGCTTGCAGGAAATTTTATTTTATTTTTTTAAAAAAGGGGAAAATCCTCTCCCACCACCGACAACCCAACTCATTGGGAATGAGATGATAGATAAATGGTATACAAATAATGTATTCTCTCATTTCCAAATATTATAAGGACAATGAGAGAAAAATGCAGGGAAAAATACAAGCCAGGAAAATCATAAATAAGAAAAGAAGTGCAACCTCTTTACCTAACTGGAAAGCCAGCTGCACTGATGTTGACAGTTTCTACAATGCCGCATGCCTCCAACTGATGCAGAACCTGGAAGAGAAAGAAACTTTGAAGAACACCACTCCCGAAAAACTGTTTCCACTTCTGGGGAACACACTCCAAGAGAGCTTCAGAGAAAAAAGGGTTGGAGGAGGGCAATAAGAATCATAAGCAGTATAGAAATTAAATTCTACAACAGGAAACTGAAAGTCCTGGATATGTTTAATCTTGATAAAAAATTGACCTAGAAGTGATATGATGAATATCTGAAAGAAGCCCACAAAAAAGGTGAATCTCATTCCAGAGCGCAGGAGGCGATAGCGCTGATTTTAATTACCAGGAGGCAGGTTATATTTGAAAGTTAGAGAAAAAGTCTGGAGAATAAGAGTAGTCTGGCAGTGGGAAAGTCACTCAGGGCTGGTGCAAAATCCTTTTCTGGATGTGTTCGTTGGGGCTGCTTTAATTTGGATTCCTGCTCTAAGAGAGGAGTTGGGTTAAATACCTTAATGCCCCCTTCAAACTGTGTTACTGAAGAGTTAAACAGCTACTTACATTATCCCTGACATATACTAAAACAAGTATTTTTGTGTGGAAAAGATAGCAACAGCAATAGCATTTATATATTAATTCATAGTATTTTGCATAGTATCTCTGGATGGTTTACAATGTAAGCATTATTTGCTTATTGCCCACAACAATCTGGGTCCTCTTTTTACCGACCTCGGAAGGATGGAAGGCTGAGTTGACCTTCAGCAGGTCAGGATTGAACTCCTGGCAGTCAGCAGAATCTGCCCGCAATACTGCATTCTAACCACTGAACCACCAGGGCTCCACAACCCAGGAAAGGGTGGGTGGTATCAGCAAAACCAACAGATCCTTTATAAATATTGGGATAATGGGGTTATGCCTTAACTTTGAAAGACAGAAGAAATATAAAGAAAGGACTCCACAATGTAGAAGATATTTGATATTGATAGAAGAGAATATTTGTAGCTCAGGGTTGAACTATAAGGTGTCCCTGGAGGGGAAAACATAAATAAATAAAAAAATTAGTGTACAGGTCACCTCCTCTTTTCTGAAAAGGTCCGCCTTGCAGTCTGCGTTGGGCTTAATGCACCGGATGTAGTGTGGGGTGGTACTGTGCAGGATCTCCATCAGCTGCTCGAGGGAACCCTGCAAGAGCAACAAGAGAAACGGGCCCTTGAGGGTTTTGAAAAGAAAAACTGATCTACAGTGAAACGTTGCAGCGTAATGCATTCTTGATCAAGATTGCAATCCATTGGCCTGGCTCTTTTCTAAGGCACCCCAAATATATATTCTCTCCCAGTTTTATATATATATAATACACACACACACACACACACACACCTTGCCTTCCCACTCCCAGCATTCTGTGCCTGCTAAACTCATTGGAATCACGCCTCATAAGCAGCCTGGAGGGAGCAGGATGTGAAAGCAAAGGAAAGCTGGGAGAAGCAGGGCACTATGTGAGGCCAAGGGACTGACTGGGATAATTTGTGACGGCTTCCCCTTTGTCTTTGCTTATGGGAAGATGGCAGGCAAGGCTGCGAATGGCGATCACGCGACTGTGGGGTGGTGCAGTCATCATCCTGGTTGCCAAGTGCCCAAATCGTGATCATGTGACTGCAGGGTCTTGCGATGACCAGAACTTCAAGGACCAGTCAGAAGTACAGGTAGTCCTTGACTTATGACAGTTCTTTTGGTGACTGTTCGAAATTACAATGGCATTGAAAAAAATGACTTGTGACCATTTTTCACACTTATGACCATGGCAGCATCCCCAGGGTCATGTGATCAAAATTCAGACATCTGCCAAGTGATTCGTATTCATGATGGCTTCTGTGTCTGCGGGTCATGTAATCCTCTTTTGTGGTCTTCTGATAAGCAAAGTCAAAGTCAAAACCCAGAGTAACAGCTGTATTACTAACTTAACAACTGTAGTGATTCACTTAATAACTATGGCAAGAAAGGTCATAAAATGGGGCAAAACTCACTTTACCACCATCTCACTTAGCAACAGAAATGTTGGGCTCAATTGTGATCATAAGTCAAGGACTCCCTGTATGACTTATTCAGTTCTGATACAATTTCAAACAGTCATTGAACAAATAGTTGGTAAGTGAGGACTACCTACAGTTTAATGATTCGTCCTTTATTCGTACAACATCCCATCCTGCCTCCCTTACCTGTGATCTCCTGTTCTGAGAATCTCACTTCCTCCTCTTCCTCTCCTTTAACAAATACAGGTTTTGGGGCCCACTGTTGTAGGAGGAAAGCACGGGGATAAAAAAAATGAGGCACAACTTAAATTGAAATCTGTAAATGGGGCGAACCTTAAATTTTGAGACGACTGTGACAAGTGCAGGTTTTGCTTGAGTCTTTGTATGATTTTCGTCAGGTTTGGTGTTTGTCTCTTCTACAGGAAATAATTTCTGAAGCAAGGCATCCTGGGACTGTTGCAGCAATAGGACCAACTCTGGGGGAATGGGATCCTGTATTTTTAAAGAAAAATCAGAAGCAAACAAATTATCAGACTTTATCATAGTGAACCATAAACATACAGAACAATTCCAAATGCATCTAACTGTTGCAGCAGAAAGTGCTTCTGACAATATTTCCAGTCCTTGCTCCGCTCCAATGTATCTTTTTTGGGGGGTGGGGTGGGTGGGGGCTGGTGTTCCAAAGGACAGGGGCCACCATAGAGCAGGCCACTTCCTAGGTCCTATCAGAAGGCACTGCTTAATGGATGGAGTACGTCCACTACAGGCAGAAACCATGAAATACAGAAAGGTTTATATCTGTCTAACTTTTTTGTGGGTTTGTAAGCAAAAGCTGTTGCCACACAAAAGCTTCAGAAAGGAGACCCTAACCAACAGCCAGAGATATAATGTTTATTTGCGCATTTATGAACAAAATTTAAAATCTTCTGGGGATGATGACATTACATTATTGTTGGAGGAACTGCAGGAGAAATTATTCCAGTCCCTTAAAGAAAATGGTGAGAAAAAATATTCATATATATGAATAAATGGTATCTTCTGCGTTCTTTTGGCCTCTATGGTCAGCAGATGACGGTTTAAATTGGTGTTGTTCACTGGTACCAAAGATTCAAGCAGCACGTGCAGGGAACTTCTCTGTGGCAGCAGCCTTCCTATTTTTACAACTCACTTTTAAAAGGCTGACAAGGTTTTTTATATCAGAAAATAATAACGGGGGTGGGGAGGGAGAGAGAGAGAAGAAAGACAGAGACAGAAGAAAGAGACAGACAGAGGGGGTGGGGAAAGAGGGAGGGAGGGAGAGAGAGAGAGAGAGAGAGAAAGAGAGAGAGAGAGAGAAGAAAGACAGAGACAGGAGAAAGAGAAGGAGAGAGAGAGAGAGAGAGAGAGACTTGAACTAAGTTTTGTTTTTTTAAACTGGATGCTTTTCTTTAATTGCCCATCCAGTAAACAATTAGAGACTTAACAAAAAATGACTTAGAGACCACTGGTTTCCCTATCTCTCATTTAAATTAACAAACACAAGTGATAACCAAACATACCTTATTTTTTTCCACCATACTCTCAATTCGATAGCAGACACTACCAGCATAATGGGATACGATGAAGTTTGGCTCCTTCCTAAATTTGTCTCGGCTTACACTCCTGTTCTTGGACAGAGCAATCTCAATCCGACTTTGAAACTGTGCAGCATTGGAAGTCCAGTTAAGGCGACAGGCCTGCCAAAGAAAAGAGAGACACAGTGGGGAAAAGTTGGCTGGGGGGGTGGGGCAGGGGGGGGGGAGGACAATTACGACCAAAGCCAATCAAATTTAGGCATAGACGAGTATTTTGGAGCAGTCCAAAAAGGGGGAAATCCAATGTCGTGGTCAATGTCTATGGAGGTTTTCAGTCTTTGAAGATAGCAAAGTCCACATTATGGACAGAGAGGACCTCTGGTTTAAAAGAGGAGTCAAAGAGGCCATCTATGTCAAAACTGAATAGGCTTCACCCAACACAAGGGGAGGGATATGACACCACCCATCTCCTGTTTACAACACGTCCTTTCGGCAGTTCCAAGGAGGTTCCACACTTATTTGCACTACTCAGGTGACCCTGAGGACAGAGACAAACCTCCAAGTGGCCTCAACAACTCTCTAAAAGAATGCAAATGACCAGCTGTCTGCAAGGAATATAAATCCTTCCATTCCCCACCATCCAGTCAGAGATGAAGAAGCTTCTTGGATGAGAAATGTCTTCAAGGAGAAACAAAGAAAGTCCAGATGTCTCTTGAAAAAAGCATCTTTGGGACAAATGCTGTGGTCTTTAAATCAGGCACTCCTTCATGCCTTTTACATTCCTTTTTTTCCCCTTGTTTTGCATTGCATCGGTATTGTCTTACAGTGCCAGTTTAGCCTCTTCTCCTTTGGATAGCTCTGATTACGATTTAATGGACCTTATTTGAAAAAGAAGAAACGGAAGCTTTGGACTCACCTCATTGAGCAAGGAGAAGATGCTAACAGGATTCCCCTCAATGGCATCCAGACAGGTTTGATTATCTTGGTAGTTTACAAAGGACCATTCAAGACCTTCTTCAGCATATTCTTCCTGGGGGAATCAAAATCATAGGAAAATAACAGAGAAAATGATTTCCATTTGCCCAAAGACCCTGGGACACAACCACCGATTCTTGCAAAAGAATCCTTGGGGAAAATTCACTGGCAAAGTATTACCTGTTGAGCCTTTAGAAAATGGCCGACAAAATGCTGCTGCAGTTTCTCATTGGCATAGTTGATGCAGAGCTGTTCCAAATGGTTTTCCACAAAAGATTCAAAACCGTAAACATCAAGTAGACCTGGAGTGAAGCAAAGTCAATGGGGAAGCCAGGTTCTCTTGATGACCACGTTTCAATTAACAACTGCAGTGGTTCCCTTAACAACTGCGACAAAAAGGTTGTAAAATAGGGCAAAACTCATTGAACAACTGCAAATTTTGGGATCAATTGTGGCCATAAGTCGAGGATTATCTGTAGCCTCATCCCAAACCATTTAAAGCTGTAAAGGTAATAATCAGAGCCCTGAAAGAAACTGGATGATTCCCAGATTGCAGAAGGTTCAACGTATAGAACATTATTTAATGTGGATTCTAACTATTTCTGCCAGCAGTTATGTATCCAAGATGACCCCAAATAATACCTATGAAGTTGTTCCACACGGAATTTGAGGCACAGATGCTTTCGTTGATCACAGACACCAGCCAGTCAAAGATCCTGCAAGAAAGATGCAAAATTGTGTCACTCTAAACAGCCAGATATGCTATTACATAGCAACAAAGAAGCCGTAAACACAAATACTGAGTTGTTAATTGTCTGTCATAAACAGGACTGAAGACCCAGTCCAAAGCTAATAATCAATCATGAAGATTATACTTTTTCTTCCAGGTTACCTTACCCTCCTCAAGGAGAGAAAGAGATTTTGAGGAATAGAATGGCGAGAGATGCACAAACTGAGATCTATCAGTTAATATCACAAAGATACATGACATTTTAAAATGTGATACAAGGAATGAAAACACAGACTTTTAAGGACATTTGATGAACAGTTGATGCTTTTATGAAGTATCCAAGGCAGTGTTTTTCAGCCTTGGCAACTTGAAAATGTATGGACTTCAGTTCCCAGAATTCCCCAGCCAGCCAGCCATGCTGGTATAACGATTTACCTGGCATAAATCACCTTGGCCAGACAGTCCCTCCTTGTATCACACTCTGCCTTGAGACAAGGCTTCCTGAACACCTGCCGTTGTCTCCCAGCGGTTATCGTCCGGATCCTGAGTGTGTCCAACAACTGCTCCCCAGGTACTCTTAAAAGCCGGGAAGCAGTCTCTGCGAAGCCTTGTTTTAAAAGAATCATTAAAAAAAGGGGGTCAGACACTTTTTTCTTAAAATAGCCTGGATAAATTTCTGTTCTACAATATAAAGCTTAGGAGAATATCTTGGCTTGATCTATAGGTGGTTCAGAAAT
The DNA here is from genome assembly GCF_900518735.1 of Pseudonaja textilis. The sequence continues at coordinate 3,703,667 of NW_020769354.1, forward strand.
ATGAAATGGGAAAATGACTTATCATCCTAAAATTTTCTAAGTCAGCAACCATACACACACACACACACACAATTTATACAGATACAAACATCTGTATTTGTATATATCCGACATTATACAGTTAGTCCTCAACTTATGACCATAACAGAGCCCCAAATTTATGTTGAGAAATTTGTTAAGTGAGTTTGCTCCATTTTACGACTTTTCTCACCACATTTGTTAAGGGAATCTGTAGTGATAGATACAGTGATACAGTTGTTAAGTGAATCTGGTTTCTCCAATGACTTTGCTTGTCAGAAGGACTCTGGGATACTGCAACCGTCATAAACCCGAATATAAATCTCGTGACCATAGGGATTGCTGCAACAGTCGCAAGTATGAAAAATGGTCATAAGTCACTTTTTTCAGTGCCGTTGTAACTTTGAACGATCACTAAATGAACTGTTGTAAGTCAAGGACTATCTGTATTATGACGTACTTTGCTGAATAAGATGCAAATGTCTGGTTTTACACCATCTTCAGAATTAAACCATGATTCTTTGGCAAAGCTGAAACTAGACAGTTTTGAGATTGGAGGACTGGCTCATGGGCAGCTCACCTTTGGCCAGGTTTTCTAACTCACAAAGTTGTGCCTCATCTTCTGACTCACAGAACTGAATATTGCCCAAATGGAGAAGACCAGCTAGTATCTGTAACAAAAAGAGGTTGCAAACTGGTTAGTTTCTCTGTATTCTGTACTGGTGATGTTTTTGGGATGATCTATACTCAGAAACTGAGTTTACTGGAAACTGACCAGCAGAAGATTTGAAGGAAAAAAACCCCACCCTAGGATAAAAAAAAACATCCTCTGTGAACACAGACAAAAACGGCATGAAGCCAGGCTGCTGAAATTCAGGATATGCTAAATCACCCTCAAAGATCAATATGTGCTGATTAGGTGGCCTAACAAATCCTATCACAGATTTGTAACTAAGACTAAGAACATGGCATCTGGCCTCACAATTCCTAGCAAATAGATGGGGAAGAAATGTAGGTAGTGACAGATTTTACTTTCCTGGCTCCAAGATCACCGCAGATGGGGACTACTGACAAGAAATTTAAAGACGCTTGCTCCTGGGGAAGAAAGCTATTGCAAATCTAGACAGCATACTAAAAAGCAGAGACATCACCTTGCCAACAAAAGTGTGTATAGTCAAGGCTCTGGTTTTCCCAGTTGCAATGTATGGCTCTGAAAGTTGGACCCTAAGGAAGGCTGAGTGCCAAAGAATTGAGGCCTTTGAACTCTGGTGCTGGAGAAGACTCCCTTGGCGAGTCCCTTGGACTGCAAGGCCAACCAACCGGTCAGTCCAGGAAGAGATTAATCCTGACTGCTCCTTAGAAGGCCAGATCCTGAAGATGAAACTCAAATACTTTGGCCACCTCCTGAGAAGGAAGGACTCACTGGAGAAGAGCCTAATGCTGAGAACGATTGAGGAGAAAAGAAGAACGGGATGGCAGAGAAAGAGGTGGCTGAATGGAGTCACTGAAGCAGTTGGCGTGAGCATAAATAGACTCCGGGGGATGGTAGAGGAAAGGAAGGCCTGGAGGAACATTGTCTATGGAGTCACGATGGGTCAGACACGACTTTGCAACCAACAACAACAAATCCTATCAATTAATCCAACTGCTATTGAGCCAAGGTTTAACTGACCTTAAAAACATTCCTCTGGGTGAAACTGTCGATACCCAAGTGGGTCATGGCCTCCCGAGTCACATCAAAACAGTCTTCTACAAGGCAAAGAGACATTTGTTAGATGGAAGTTCTCTCTTCTCTCCTGAAGATCAGGCGGCTCTAAGGCAGTCCCAAATCATGATTTGTAAGACGTAACAATGATTTGCTGCTCCAATTTAACCAACAGCCTGAGTTAACATGCACTGGTACTGAATCAGAACGAACCTAGTAAGGCCAAAGTGCTCAAGTGCAAGAATAACTTTTAAGAGTTGAAATTGCAGGTAGACTATACTTGATTCCGCCTGCTTCAGAAAATGGGAAGAATCATGAAAAATGGATGAGGCAAAAGCAAACTTATTTTCACTTTCATGAAAGCAAGAAAATATTGTCATTTTTCCTGTACTTAACGTATTTTCCTTGCCTCTAACATTAAACTTTGACATTTGGGAATCCTCAGGTTATACATCCAGGGCCAGGCAGTACTGAGAGAAATGGGGATGGGTGGAGAGCGGTTATTGGTTTTTGTATTGGGGTTTCATCCCTAATAGCTGTCTGGGGTCACCAAGAGCGAGTTCGGTAGCCAAATACATTTTCTAAATAAATAAATATTCTAAAACCAAACCAAAATCCCAGGACTTGGTGGGACTACGCTCCAACTAAATAATCCTACTGAAGTACCTCAGAAATTATAAACAAACAAATGCATTTTTTAAAAATCAAACCAAAATCCCAGGACTTGGTGGGGCTACACTCCAATTAAATTATCCTACTGAAGTAGCTCAGAAATTATAAACAAACAAATACATTTTTTTAAAACCAAACCAAAATCCCAGCTTGCTGGGGACTAAGCTCCAATTAAATAATCCTACTAAGGTATTTCAGAAATTATGTAAAAATCCTTTTAAATGAATACAGCTGATAGTTAAAAAAGGTAGATTTGTCACCATAGTTCCTTATCTTTTTTTGAAAGTTAGCCTCAGAATTTGTTCCAGCAGTTTTCATCTAGTCATTTCTTCTGTAACAGCAACTCGGCTTAATTAATTACATTAAATTTTATTTATTTAGGCTTACAGTCAATCTCCTCCCTTTCTTTAAAGAAGCCGAAGGGTCTTTACATGATCTGGGTTTTCAAATGCTACCTTCTAGAGTCTTTTCAGAATTTGGAAGCCAACAGAAATGTGCGCTCTCCAGAAGATCCCATTCTTGGCGCTCATCCAGGGTGGCTCCCTTTGCAATCTGGAAAGTAAGAAAACAGTGTGGCAATTTCCCTCAAACCTACATTTGTGTCCTAGGTACTGACTGTCATCCTCATACAGCGGCATTTACAGAACTTGCTAAATGTGCTTACTGAATTAACCCATTTACTGAATTTGTACAGTGATGGTAGTCTTACTTAAGTTGAATTCGGCACATGGTAACTTCTAGCTTACATTTCTGGGGTCTCCTGCTGGCTTCCTGTCCAAACTCTAACCAGATCTGAATCTTTTTCATTTTTTTAGGTCAGCCAATACAAACTAAGTGGTGGCATCGGCTGGAAAAAAACCAAACCAAACAAGCTGTACAACATGCCACCCTCTGCATCTAAAGTTAATACTAATCAGGCAATCTATATGGAAAAGATTTAAAAAACTAGGTTATTAAATGAGCTTAACACAATTATGGCAACAGGATCAATATTTAACGCAACTATGGTTTAACCATTAGACATGTTTCACAGGCATCTAGTAGCTAAAGCTGAGAAAGAATGGATCTGATTAGTACTTGGATGGGAGACTGCAAAGAAATCCCTGGATTACAGGATAAATTGGGAAATCATGGAAAGAAGACAATGGCAACCCCCTTTTGCACCCCCAGAATGGCTAAATTTGCAATATTCCTAGAAGTCAGGCCCAGTTCAAAGAATCTTTACTTAGCTGGCATATTATGGTTGGTCCGCCAGATGCTTAGACTGGATGTGGCATTTTTGTCCACCTATCGCGTCCTTCCCAAGGACCCTGGATAGGCGGGTGTTTTTGTCTGGAGGTATTAAAGGTATCTTTGTAGGATGTAAACTGTTCTGAGTAAAGCTGCCTTTTGCAGTTGACTGGTGGGATTTTGTCACTGCCAATGATGTTCAAGTGCATCTCCAGATGTTTTGAAATAGCACCCAAGACACTTATGCCTATTGGTAATACCTTTGCTTCCTTTTGCCACAATCATTGTGCATCTATTTGCAGATCTTTATGTTTTGTGAATTTTTCCAGTTATTTTTCTTCTATTCTGCTGTCTCTAGGTATAGGTAGTTCTCGACTTACAACAGGTCGCTTACTGACCATTTGAAGTTACAACAGCACTGAAAAAAGTGACAGGATTATTTTTCACACTTGTGATCATCACAGCATCTCCATGGTCATGTGATTTACATTTTGATGCTTGGCAAGTGGTTCATATTTATGACAGTCATAGTGTCCTGGGGCCATGTGATCCGTTTTTGAGAGCTTCTGCCAAGTAAAGTCAATGAGGAAGCCAGATTCACTTAATAACCATGTTACTAATTTAACAACTGCATTGGTTCACTTAACAAAATGTGGCAAGAAAATTCATAAAATGGGTCAAAATTCACTTAACAAATTTCTCATTTAGCAACCTAAATTTGGGGCTTAATTGTGGTTGAGGACTACTTGCATTACAATTACAACTAAACTTTTTTGTCTTTCTCATCAACATTATTAGATTTTCGTGTGTGTGTGTGTGTGTGTGTGTGTGAATACAAGACAGTAAATATGCCTAATATTCCTGCCTACCATTTTCCCACAAACAATAGAAGCAAGCAGGTTGTTCCATTAAAAAAAGGATATTACTCATACTGAGACTCTCAGCAACAAAGCAGAATTATTTTCCTAGCATCACTATATGCACACAAATTTTAAAAGAAGTTATTGATTCACATCAAACAAACACAATAAAAACACAAACCTGGTAAAAAATATGGAAATTCCTTTCCTGAGGGGCTTGATAAGCAACTCTTGTTTTCTCCAGAAGAAAAGTCTGAATGGAAGCACTTGTTAAAAGCTGAGATCTATAGAATGGCAGATTAAAATTAAATCTTAGACTCTAAGAGCAGTGGAAGTTCAGCAAAATTACATTTCCTGTTCTATTCCAGAAGGCCCTTCTTCACATACAAGCTTTCCCAACTCAATGGATTGCAAAAAGCAAAGATTTTAACTTCAAGAATGCCAATCAATGGCCATAATTGATGAGGATGCTGGAAGGTGTAGTCTCAACATATTTGACGGGTGTTCAAAATAGACAGGATGGCAAATGCTGTGCATGATGCAAGCCAGGGGTGGGTTTCTACCGGTTCTGTCCACCTCTGCAGAATCAATAGCTCTGAAGAGCAGCAGACATAGAACCGGTTCTATGTCTGCTGATGTTTTTGCCTGCCCACCCACCCGGGCTCTTACCTGATCTTTATTTCCTGATTTTGCAACTTCAGCTGCCGAACGAGGCACAGCTGCAGTTAGAAAAGCAGGAAAAGAGGGCTGTTTCAAAGGCTGCTTCTCTGCACGGAGCGTACTGATGATTTACAGGCGCACAGCTCTCAGCCTGCAGGGAAGCTCGTAAATCCTGAACCGGTAGTTAACCCTCTCGTATTCCACCCCTGATGCAAACTCCACCCTTCAATTTAATGCCACATTGGTTGTCTTGCCTGTTTTGATCCCACCCCTGGACACTATGCATAAATTCTTGCCCAGAATACAGGCAGTCCTTGACTTACAACTGGTGGCTTAATGACTGCTTGAAATTATTACAGGCCTGGAATGAGTGCTTTATAGCCCCTAAAAGCATTTGTGGCAATTATGAAGTGTCATGCCACCTACTCCTCCCATGGCAGTCATGTGACATTTTGGGCACTTGGCAACCAGTATGCCTTTATGATCAGTTTCAAAGTGCCCGAATCATGTGGCCATAATGTGTGACTTTTTTGTTAGTTTCTGGCATTTTCTTTGCTGGTTTCTGGCCAAAAACACCTGTTTGGAAGAATGATTCACACTTATGAAGGCAGCATATATATAATGACTGTGGATTTGTTTCACAACCACACCAAATTGCTTAATGACTGCTGCGAAAAGTGTCATAAAATCAGGTCTGTTCATAAGAGTCCCTTGACTTATTACTATAATGACTTAAACCCAGCAATCCAGTTGCAATGTGGGTCAAAAATCAGGGACTGCCTGTATGGCATCTTTCAAATATATTTTTCAAAGCTTCAGGTTGGATTGGAGCTCAAGTCCATTGACTTTTCAAATGTGTGTGTGCGCATGTGTGTACATGTACACATACACACACACACACACACACACACACAAAATAAAAGTTGTGGAAGAAATTGTTAAGATCATCAAAATAGAATATCATTATATGAGTGAATTGACAATACCTGTTTAAGTGAAGTTGGATGTATTTCCCAAAGCGGCTGCTGTTGTTATTCCGAAGGGTGCATGCGTTTCCTGTAAAATTAACAAAAAACTGGCAATATGCAAGACACACCTATCTATCACAAAGGTTAAAGGAAGTATGAATTCAGGTAAAAGAGAGATCCGGCATTATGTTAACATGCAAGGGGATTTAACATAGCATGCTATGTTAACTTGGCTTGATTTATTTTGTGTGTGTGTGTGTGTGTGTGTGTGTGTGTGTGTGTGTAGCCTAAAATCCTGTTTTTTCTATAGTATATCATCATTCAACGCAGGAAAGTAATGCAAGGCTCAGAACTGGACTAATATAATTTTTTAAAATGTCATCTACCAAACCAGTTTTACCCAATTAGTTTAATTGCCTTATATCTTGTGACCCTCCAGGTTCTCAAATGTGGCCACTCCTTTATATAATTTAGTACATTTTTGTAAATCAACCCGTTGTGGGTTGTTGTTGTTTTACAAAATGTTGCTTGGGGCAACGTGGAAAGCCAGTCACACTTTTTTTATTCATGGCTGTGTTTAGACAATTTTAGTTGGGTATGTCTGACTTTATAATCAGCTGGAAAAACTACATGTAAGAATTATGCCTTGAGGAGTATTTTTAAACCAAGAAGTAAGTTACTTGTTTCATCTATCAAGCTTTGTTCTTTTTGTACCTCTGCATAATATGGTAACATAAACAAAGTTTGTATTGCAGCCCATTTTTCACAGGTGTCTGAGCAAAAAGGGCTGCAGTACAAACTTTATGTTTACATTATAATATTGCGCAGATACAAAAAGAAGGAAGCTTGTTAGATAGCATCCTAATGCACGTCTGATTAGTCTGATAGCTTGCTATGGACACTTATGGTCTGGAACTGTTTGAACAGACTAGATCAGTGTTTCTCAACCTTTCCAAACTTAAGACAGGTGGGCTACAATTCCCAGAATTCTCCAATCAGCAGGGAGAATTCTGGGAGTTGAAGTCCACCCATCTTAAAGTCGGCAAGATTGAGTAACACTGGATCAGATTTAATTTTTATTTGAATTGGATTGTTCCATTGATAGAACATTGGTCCCCAACCTTTATGGCTTGGCAGACTGGTGCCCGGGGGGCGGGGGTGGTGGTGGTTCCATGTGACCAGTGGAGGCATGCCACTTATGTGGCCCAGTTCCGAATAGGCCATGGCCCGGAGGTTGGGGACTTCTGTGCTAGAGCAAACATTTTGTTTATTAAAAAGATCATACTTACCAAAAGCTTCCATGACAGGATTGGAATCCAATACTCGTTGCTCTATCCTTTCCACCATTATACTGCCTTCCGGAATGTCAGATGAAGCTGCAACAGTTGCATAAAACTTCATCAGGCAGCGAGAGGTCCATGTCTAGAAACAGATTTTGAATCAAATTCCATCTTTAACAAGATCTGGAATCTCCCTTTAATCCTGATTCAGTAACTACAGTTATGCAGAGGCAAGAATGAACTGATTCCATCCAAGGCAAAACTGGAAGGGGATGAAATTCAAAGCCTTAAGTTCTAACATGGAAAAATGAGTTAGAGTGGCAACCTTCTGAATCCAGGTAAAAAAATCAGCTGGTCACACAAACTTGTAGGTCAATTCAACCAAAAATAAGCATGCAAAATTTCCTCAAAACAGATTTAAAGACACCTTATCTTACCTTCCCAGCACCACTTTCCCCGCTAACAATTATGGACTGATTAACTAATGGAATCTGGCTCTGGACATTTCGGTAGCTTTCTTCTGCTACTGTGAAAATGTGAGGTTTTAATTCCTAAGGGAAAAAAAATACACAAGCAATTGGAAAGAAAAATGGAAACAGACAATTCAATGGCAGATTGAAACATTTTCAGCAAAAGGGACTCAACACTAGCATCCTGGATGGATGGTGGAAGTAGTACCACAACTGCGTCTTGCCTGTTTTGATACACACACACTCATGGACACAACTGGACATGCACCGTGTGGACTGAACCAGAACTGGAAAATTAACTAAAGCTAGGATAGGCCGAGTGTTCATGTGCACAAGGATACACCTTGGTTCTTGCCAATGCCGTGTCTTCTAAGCTCCAACAGTAGTTGTTGTAGTAGTTTTTCTTTGAATTTTCCCCACAATGTATTTTTTACATTTTACATTATTTTTTACATTGTGCTCACTGATTTCTTACAATGAAGCTACAATACACATTGTGATGGCAAAGTTTTGATTATTAGATGACCTGTCACAGAGTCTATGTTTGTTAGAACCAAGAAAGAATACTGACCTGAAGTCATTCAGATGCTTCCATGCCTAAGAGAGACTTTAAAAGCAGCGTCTCTCTACTCCTAACTCATCACCTCCACTATGCACTGCACTGCTTGTGATTGGTCTCCCCCAATATATTTCAAAAAATTAAATGACAGAAAGCTTCAGTCCAATGCTTTGTTTTAAAATAAGGGTTCTAGCAATATTTTATTATATGCCTGTATTGAAGTGTCATACAAATCAGAAAAACAATTGTGAAATTCCATGCAGTAAAATTAGTTTGAAATTTAACAGCCAAACTAGTAAACAAAGATTGAACATGTAAAATATTTGACAAGTAAAATATTTGACAACTGCAAATTACATAATTTGTGCAATATGCCCTAGCACTTGTTGAGCTTAGTGCTTTATGCTTGCTTGGCTTGGGGAATTCTGGGAGTTGAAGCCTGCACATCTTTGATTGATAGAAGAGAATATTTTGTTGAACTGTGGAGTGCAATGCTAGAGCTGATGACGTTACCTACTTTGGTAATGAAACATCTGCAAAAAACCACTAAGCTTAGAAGACATCAAGGTCCCCATACACATATTAGAGCTGCCAATATTGAAAAGCATTAATCTAACTTTAAACCCAGTTTGGTTTTTCAGAAAGGTAGCAATCAGCCACTGCGGTATATCTTCTCACCTGAAGATGGTCAACAGTGTGGTATTCGTTCATGAGCTCTTGCGAGTAGAGAGACTGAACCGGACGGAAGGGGTTGATGGCCACAAGGCTGCACCCCGCTTTGGTATAAAACACACTGATTGCATATCTTGCTTGCAGACACCTCAGAACTAAAGATAGCAGAACATTTTGTCAATGTTTACTACCTGTTCTCTTTTGAATGATCTATTTTAGTTACCGTTTTCAAAATACAGAATAGTAAGTCTCTGCCTCATCTGATGTCTTTTTGGACAGACAAAGCTGATTTTACTCTGGACATCATGAGTTTCAATTCCCCAGCAATTGTTAAGTTGGCTTGAGAATTCTGGAGTTCATGTGTATAAAATTCCAAATATCAAATAGTGGCGTTATGCACAAAGACATACACATAGTCCTCAACTTACAACCATTCATTTAGTGACCGTTTGAAGTTACAACAACACTGAAAAAGTGACTTATGACAGTTTTCACATTTACGACTATTGCAACATCTCCATAATCATATGGTGCTTGGCAACTCGCAAGTTTTTGCGTTATATTTATGCCTGTAGTGTCCCAGGGTCACGTGATCACTATTTGTCATCTTCTCAGCCAGCTTCTAATAAGCAAAGTAAATGGGGGAAATCTGGATTTACTTAATGACCACTTGATTCACTTTAATAACTGCAATGATTTGCTTAACCGTGGCAAAAAAAAAGCAAAAAATGGGGCAAAATTCACTTAACAATTGCCTTGCTTTGCAAGGGAAATTTTGTGCTCAGTTGTGGTTGTAAGCCGAGAACTACCTGTAATTCAAACTCCTGAAGGCAATAGGGGTGGGTGCAAATGGGCCATTAATCAGCTGTATTGGAGAGTAAAGCAATTACTTCTTTTTTTAACATTCAGCATGACCAGACTGGAATAAGCAGATCTCCAAATTACAGATTACAAATGATTTCCCTATTTTCTTGCTGCTGAAGACCATTAAGGGTTGACCCCTATCAAGTTGTGTCCGACTCTAAGGTACAGTGCTCATCTCTGTTTCATTGGCCATTAGCCAAGGGAGCCAGCGTTGTCCAAAGGCAATTTTTGAGGTCATGTGGCCAGCATGGCTATATGCCAAAGGTGCACAGAATGCTGTTACCTTCCCACCAAAGTGGTACCTATTTATCTACTATTCACATGCTTTCGAACTGCTAGGTGGACAGGAGCTGGGGTGAGGATGGGAGCTCACCCCATTTGTGTGCTTGGATCTTGAACCCAGGCTGACAAGTTCAGCGTGTTTAACCACTGAGCCACTGCACAATCTTCATTACAGGTAGTCCCCAACTTACAACAGTTTGTCATTGAAATGGCATTGAGAAAAATGACTTATGACCAGTTTTCAGTTACAACCATTGCAGAATTCCCATGATCATGTGATCAAAATTCAGATGTTTGCTGACTGGTTCATATTTATGACCGACACTGTGCCCCAAGCTCATGTGATCCCCTTTTGCAACCTTCTGACAAGCAAAATCAATGGGGAAGCCAGGTTTACTTAACAACCATGTTAGTAACTTAGCAACTGCAGTGATTCATTTAACAACTGTGGTAAGAAATGGTAAAATGGGGCAATATTCACTTAACAAAAGTCTCAACAACATAAATTTTGGGCTCAATTGTGGTTGTAAGTTGAGAACTACCTGAAGCTGCTTGTTTTTCAAAGGCAATAAAAGTTGCTGCAACGTGATCCTAGAGTGCAGTTTGAACTTCTTGTACGGACAGACCTCACTTAGCAACCACAAGTTGGACGGGCAACTCTGCCACTAAGCAAAACTTCATGTACACACAACAGGCTTACCATCTCACTTCTTCTATTTAGTTATTCATTTTTAATTTTTATTTACTGTATCGCACCTTTGTTGTTTTTACAGAGAAACTCTAGGTGGCAAACATATCTAATATTCATTCTTCTTCCTATTTTCCCCATATAACAACATCCCTGTGAGGTGGGCTGGGCTGAGAGAGAGAATGAGTAGCCCAAAGTCACCCAGCTGGTTTTCATGGCTAAGGCGGGACCTGAACAGTTGTAAAAATCCACTGGTGTTTATCATATGACTGCAGGGATGTTGTGATGGTCAAATGCAAAGACTGGACATAAAGCTTCTTTTTCAGCTCCATTGTAGTTTTAAATGGTTGCTAAACAGGACAGTTGTTAAGTAAGGACTACCTGTAAAGTAGGCAGTTTTATTTCCAGGCCTCAATGCATTTCAATGGCCAAATTTCTAGTATATAGATAGTCATTGACTAACAACAGTTCACTTAGTGACCATTCAAAGTTACAACGGCACTGAAAAATGTGACTTAGGATCGTTTTTCACACTTACAATATCCCCATGGTCCCGTGATCAAAATTCAGATGTTTGGCCACTGGTTCATATTTATGACGGTTGCATTGTCCTGTCCTCTTTTGCAACCTTCTGACAAGGAAACTCAGTGGGGAAGCCAGATTCAGTTAACAACCATGTTACTAATTTAAAAGCTGAAGTGATTCACTTAACAACTAAATGAAAGGTGGTAAAATGGGGCAAAAATCACTTAACAAATGTCTTATTAGCAACAAAAATTTTGGCCTTGATTGTGCTTGTAAATTGAGGACTACCTGTAATTTCTGCATGATATTATTGTTCAAATGACTAATATCTCTGATGTTACAAGAGACAACTCCTCACCTCAATTGAGTCTATTAAATCAAATTATATTAAAGGCAATACAATCTATACCGCAAACTGATTGTTGATTTCAAGTGAGAGAAGAATTTTCATGAACAGGCGACCTGATTGTATATGTGTAAAATAAGAGTAGCTCTGCAGCAAACTGTTTTCTTTAAGAGTGTTTGAACTCTTACCCGTTGTGGTGGTTACAGGATTCACTTTGGTAAGGTCACTGATGCAAGAGAATTGTTGTTGGTCACTCAGAAAAGATTCAACTTCTTTGTCCAAAGAGTTATCTTCCCCATTGTGATGGGCGGTAAAGCCATTAGCCTAAAAGCAGAGATACAAGCATTAAGAGACTAATGCAAATGAGATATTATTCCAAAGACTTCAGGATATTATCTGCAGGAACCTAAATTTAAAACATTATTTTTTAAAAATAATAACAATCCACATTCCTGTCATGAAACTTTGTGAGATTTGTATTCTGGTGTGATTTCTGCCTTTTCATTTTACATGAATTTTGCCCTTCTGGCTTCATTCTACCTTGCCTAAATGGGTGCCTTGACTTATGATCATAATGGAGCCCAAAATTTCCATTGCTAAGCAAGACAGTTAAGTGAGTTTTGCCCCATTTTATGACCTTTGTTGCCATGGTTGCTAAGTGAATCACTGCAGTTGTTTGATAACACAGTCGCTAAGTGACTCTTGCTTCCCCGTTGACTTTGCTTCTCAGGTTACAAAAGGTGATCACGTGATCCCAGGACACTGTCTTCAATACGGTTAGCTAAGAATCTGAATTTTGATCAGGTGACCATGGGGATGCTGTAATGATCGTAAATGTGAAAAATGGTCATAAATCACTTTTTTCAAAGCCGTTGTAACTCCACTCTCTTAAAAGAATGGCTGTAAATTCAGGACTAACTGTAGTTACTAAACCCTCAGTTTAAAGGTTTGTTGACAAAGGAATTTGGTACAATGAAATCATATGCATCATGACATCTACATGTGTGTGACATCATCATGACACATGCAACATCATTTGCCTCCCTACAATTACTAGGTTCATGAATCTCAGTAAATCAAACTGCATTCTGGTTTAGAAAAATGTAGGATTCATACAGTAATTGGAATGAATTGGATTGATGAATTGAACTCAAACAGAACTTCAAGAGTCTATAGAGATGTTCAGTCATCCAGATCATAATTGCCCCAAAGTTGCTTCTCATCCAAGAAGCTTCTTCAGCTCCGACCTTAGAGCCCTGTCCCAAAAGTGTTTTTTTTTTCAAGAGGCAGCTGGACTTTCTTGATTTTCTTCTAAGACATTTAGTTTATCATCCAAAAAACTTCTCCAGCTCAGAGAAGATGAGAAGAGAAACAGAGTTCTAAGGCATTCACTAGTATAATTTGTATGGTTTTGTTCAGCACTAATTGTATGAACTCTTGTCATCATTTTGTATGCAAAGACCAACAATTACAGGTAGTCCTCAACTTACAACAGCGTTGTTTAGTTTCATAGTGAGCGTTCAAAGTTACAAGGGTACTGAAAAAAGTGACTTATCACTGTTTTTCATACCTACAATTATTGTAGCATTCACATGATCACACGATCAAAATTCAGACACTATGAGAGTTGCAGTATCCTGAGGTCATGTGTTGCCCTTTTACGACCTTCTGACAAGTAAAGTCAATGGGGAAGCCAGATTCACTTAACAACTGAGTTACTAACTAAAAAACTGCAGTGAATTCACTTAACAACTCTGGCAAGAAAGATCATAAAATGAGGCAAAATTCACTTAACAAATGTCTCACTTGGAAACAGAAATTTTGGTGCAATTGCAGTCTTATGTCGAGGACTACCTGTATAGTATTAATCCTTTGCATTTTGACTTCAACTACCATATACCTACCAATTTTCATCTGAAGAACAGTTTGGGTTTAATTGTCGATTAATCATCAAAATTACTCCATCAGGCTTTTTCAAACCAACATGTTTTTTTCTTATATGTGTTTCTTGCAGATAAATTGTATTTACTTTTAATTTTTTTCCAAATCTTCAATGTAGTTTGGTAAGTGTTATAAAGGGAGGGACCAACTATGCACGTTCATCCTAACCTGAAACCTGTGAAGCAGCTGTTTACAAAACATACAACACACACGGCTACTGTTGTGGACTGCCGGGGTTGAAGATAATTCAATGATTTTTCTCCAATATAACAGATCTGTTTCCAGATTGTTACACGCACATTAGCAAAGAGAGGAGGAATGCCTGAAGGGAAAACAGAGGCAGAACAATTTTACATGGGTGTGGTCTGTGGAAAGTTTTATGAGGACAAGGAGGGAAAAAGTGTGAAAACATACTTTTTGATTGCTAGCTTCATTCCACTTCAGAGCAACTGGCAGATAATAATAGCTTTAAACTACACTGGATGCTTGCTTATTACATGCATAGAGTACATTTATATTTCCCCTGCTGTTATTTTCTCTATTAAGATTATTCCCTTTCTTCACAAAGAATTATGTTGTACAATAATACAATTTATATTAGTTTCTTTCTAACATTATTATACTGTAATCATTATTACCATATATTTTAAGCAGAAAATTGAATTAAAAAAACCTATTTCTTTTCCTAAAGGTTTTATATCTGCCTAGAAGTAGTTTCCCTTCTTCCGCATAGAAGAAGGCTAGAAACTAGGAGAGCGTGAGTTCTAGTTCTGCCTTGGACATAAAGGCAGCTGAGTGACCTTGAGCCAGTCACTTTCTCTCAGCCCTAGGAAGTTAAATAATGGCAAACAACTGAAAAATCGTACCAAGAAAACTGCAGGGTCTCTTGTTCAGGTAGTCTCTGAGAACTGGACACAATTGAACAGAAGAAAAAGAAGTCTAATTATAGTCCTTCAAGTCCCCGCTACAAAAGCTAATTGGTTCTGACTCTGTTAGCTTTTGTGTGACAAAACAAGGTCAATGTTGTTATTATTTGGCAAACACTAAATTTTCTGCAAATTTGCCCAGAGAAAATGCTCACAAAGATCTCAATGTCCATTTTTTGCATTGCCATTTTTAAGCAGGTAAGCAGGTAAGAAACAAGACATATAAGCCATAATTGAATTAAACATTCTGTTTTGTATATCAGAGTTTCAGCTTAGAGGTACGTAAGAACCAAATAATATTTGTTGGATTAATAGGAGAGGACAGGACAGGACAGAACAGAACAGGACAGGACAGAATAGGATTCTTCATTGAGCAAGTGTGATCCGACACACAAGGAATTTGTCTCTGGTGCATAAGCTCACAGTGTACATATAAATATCGTAAAACATAGGAAAGAATGTTTATAGTTGCATGTGCTGAGAAAATCATGGAAAAATACTAATTCTGGAAACCTTAATAATATTCACCATTAATTAGCATAGTGTACAAGTATAGCCTATGGGATCAGTTTTAAATTGAACCATGGTTTATAATGATTGATTTGTGGAATAAATTGCCAAGCTACAGCGCAGATCTTCTGTACAAATCACAATGGCTGAATTTATCCATCATATTAAGCCCAGATGTCTTCTTTGCCAACCAATGCAGTTAATATACTCTGCCTCTGGGTTTACCTTGAACAATTTTTGATGACTAGAATTTGATTCCTTTATTCGATATGCAAATGCGCTCACACTTTGCCTCTTACCAATCCAGACAGTGCAAAGGAAGGGATTAGCACTGACCTCAAGTATTTTCTTGGGCAGGGGTCTGCAACCTTAAACACTCAAAGAGCCATTTGGACCTGTTTCCCACAGAAAACAAAACACCAGGAGCCACAATACCTGGGTAAGCATGGCCAACTCAACATTCAGTCACTGACCCTCCCAGCCACACCTACTCAGGTTTTGTGGTTCCCTTGTGTTTTCTTTTCTATGGAAAACAGGTATCTGTGTGTGTGTGTGTCCCTCTTTCTTTCTCCCTCTTTCTCTTTCCCTCCCTCTCTCCCATTTCTCTCTTTCTTCCTCTATCTCCCTCACTCTCGTCTTTCTGTCTCCCTCTCATCTTTTTTCTCTTCCTCCCTCTCCCATCTCCCTTTTTCTTCCTCTCTCTCTGTCCCCCCTCCCCCATCTCTTTCTCTCTCTATGAATCAAGTCAACAAGCACTAGCTTCAGATTTTATAATTTAATTTAAATCAAGCTAAACCATAAAACAGCCAAGAAGAACAATCTACTGTACTGTTTATAACAATAAAGGTACTCTAGCCTTAAAGATCTACTGCTGTGTATATACCATGGCTTTTTGTGAATTATATCTGTCCTTCAAATAACCTACAATCCATACAAAGGGCCGTAAACAAAATTTCTCCGCCTCACCCCAAACTGGCTTAAAACAAAACACACATTCAAAATTCAGGATTTAGGGATATAAAAACAATCTTCTTGAATCAGAATATTTAATTCTTAATGCTTGTCCTCCCTTTTCCCTGCCTTAGATTAGAACTTCATTTAGGGGGCATAATATTTCTGGGAGCCCACTGAATAAGATTAGTGGAATTGCAGTATAAACAATGGATATAAGCTCTTTGACTGAAAAAAAAACCCTTCACATTGATGGATCTAATGAGAAGCTGATGGACACAGAAGACTACTACAGCATTGTAGCACAAATTCCAATTAAAAAAAACAAACAGCAATAATTCTTTTAAAAATCAGACTTAGCCTTAGGCCAAGTTTGCCCACTGGATATTCCTCAAGGAAGAAAAAGATAACCAGAGAAAGCCACCACAGTTTCAAAGAAAAATGGCAACAAGGCCTGGATTTGAGTTGGATGATGGGGTTCCATTATTAAGCAACCCAACCCAGGCTTGGCAACACAAGTTGATTGAGGTTAGAAGACTTTTGTCCCAGATTTTTAGTGGGAGAATTTCAGATAGCAAATATGAGGCTGTGGTCATGATGTATCCAACATAATATATTTAATTGGGTTTGTATACCATGTGTAGCCATAAACAAGGTTTGGTCAAGATTTTACATTTCACCTGTTATGCCAAACTTTTAAAAAGGTAACAATCTCAAACAGCCTTCAAAATTCCCCAGATGCCTTCACCCTTTTCATTAAACCTAAATCTTTAATATAAGACAGTCCTATTGAAATCTATGGGGTTTTTCATATAAACATTTCATATTTTTAAAAAAGCCACTTGCCTCTGGCTTTGTAACTTTAAAAATTACAAGCAGGATATTTAAGTTTTTCACATGCTGGTGGTAGATTATTCTTGGGTATAAAAGTTCCACTGAGTTATGACATTGTACTCATCAAACAAGTATCAGGCAGACCACTTGGAACTATTTTGTGAATGAGCTTATTTTGGACATTGGTGAATTTAAAATTTGGTATTTAAATTCCAGCACTTTTAGTTTGACTGCAAAGAGTTGCATATAAATATATACTTGAGTTGACTCACCAACACACACCAAAAGACAATTTTATTTTTTAATGTGTATCTTGTGAGCTACAGTTAAGTCAGTATGGTTTCAAAGCTACGGTCAACTTTAATGTATTAACAAAAGGGTCCTAGCCATTATTTTTAACCCTAACCTACTGTTACTACTGGATAACTTGCTACAAAAGTTTTTTTTTTTTTTCAAATGTTGAAATTAAAGGAAAGCCGGGCCTCTTAGTTGTCTCTTCTCTTATACAATCTGGCAACTTTTTCCAAAAACACTGCTTCTGCCAAGTTTTCTCCCCTCCCACGGTTTAGCTTCCTCCTGGGAAGCAAGAAGGAACTTCGTACATGCGCAGCAGAACTCTTGCTCCTTTACATCTCCTTTTATTTCTCAAGATTTGAGGGCATATTAAGGGGACAGACGGAATAATCAGTGCTCTGGTTCAGCCACGGAGATGGGAGGGGGAGAAAACAGATCGTAATATTGCCCAATCTGACTCACCCGCCGCATATAGATAGATATAGAAAGCAGATAAAGCTAGAATCGGAGTTTCGTGGTGGTCCTGGGAAAGCCGAAGGAAATGTCCTCTAACAACAACCGGGGAAGGAAGGCTGAGGTTGCTCCCTACCGGTCCCAGTCCAGGCAAAGGCGGGGCAGGAGCAAGAGGCGGAGGCTGCTGAATTTGAATCATCAAAAGGCTTGGCTGCCGGGATTGAGCGTCCCGCCTGCGGAGCCCAAAGCCCCCTGCGTTTTTTTCTGGGGAGGGAAGGTTAGCGAAGGACAGTGGCGGAGGGCTCTTGCAAGGAGTGCGCGTTTTCCTCTGGGGAAGTCGGGAGTGGGAAAGTCTTGCACTCTGCAAAGTTAAAACTCCCCGAAAGACGCAACCCCTGGGAAAATGCAACACGTGGCTCGTGGAAAGATCTGATCGGGAGTTGTATCACGTGCTTTGCGAATAGCGCTCGAGGTTTTGCGTTTTCTCCCAGCTACTTCGCAAAAGGCGAAGTTTCGTCGATTTTTGCCTGTAATTCTTTGTATTACAAGGACGTACGCGCGGTCCTTCGAATAAAACAGCTGGATTAAAGGGCTAGCTTTCTACTTAAAGGGATTCAGTTTTCGTAAGGTGAAGATGTCACTCAACATCTGAAATCTGAAGGAATCGCTTCTAAGCGGGTGGAGACGCTAAGCGAAGGATTTGCCGGTTTTGGGTTGTTCCAGATTTTAAAGGAAGGGCAGGAGGGAGGCTTTGGTACCTGGTTAGAATAAGTACCAAAAGCCGTGGTTTCTGTAGGTCCATTAGCCCAAGCTAAATGGAGAGATGCTCGAAATGTTATAAATGTAAGTGAAAAGACCTTTTTCCTACTTGGGGTTAAAAAAAAAAACTTTCTCTGCAAAAAAAAATGGATGTAGAGGTTTGGGTCCCAGTTTTAACAAGCCCTAGAATAAACCACTTGTCAACGAAGACCTCATTTCGGTGTCTGATCTTATCTATGGCTGAGTTCACTGAGATTCAGTAAGGCTCTGATTTAGATGGACGCGAAAAAATCCACATACTTATCATCAGAACATAATTTTGCGTATCATTTTAATCCTCTGGATTTTTAATAGGAAACGAGCATTCGTTGCTCAAACAGCGTGGTGAATCAGGCAGTACGGTTTAGGAGGATATTTGCTGATGAAAATGTCGCTAGGAAACGGATTCCTCCTTTACTTTTTTTGTGTACGGTGCTGTGGCAAGCTGAAGTTTAAAATAGTCCGCAGCGGAAGGCAAAAGAAGAAACTATTCCAGACGTCCAAATGTAATATTCTTTTGAAAGGGCAATTCTTCTCTCTAAACTGCGTGATTCTCATTTAAGCAACTCAAGTCAAGTCCTATTTGGGTTGTTTTTTTTTTTTAAGGAGTTGTTCTTCCTGGTGACTCATGTAGGTTATTCTTTCAAAGCATTTCCGGGTGAATATTTGAAAAATGCAAAGAAATGGATAACATTCAACTGGATTTTAAACTTTTCTCTCTTCCTGCTGCCGCCTCCCAGCCTGTCTGAATTAATAGTCAAAATATAGGGATATTTGTAAGCTCGTATTTATTTGTTAGTTGTTTCAGAAGGGCAGGGTCCAGACTCACTTGCTGCCTAGAAAGCAGCTTCCAAGGGGATTTAGTTTGAATTTTAAATTTATTTTAACTGTTCCTGTTAAAAGGAAATTAATTTTAAATATTTTAAGTTTTCTGCAATTCTTGTCACAACTGGGCAGTGCTGGTGTCTGACTGAATACTTAATTGCTTGCTTGATTTTATTGTTTTTAAAATATTTTTATTGTCAGCAGTTCAAAATGTGTTCACGACTGATTGACAAATAAGATAACTATTATGTGCATTGACATTTTAATCATTCTCTACCCTTTCCTTTATAGGGAGAAAAACCTAAACACCAAATTTCATATTTAGTAATGAGCCCCAAAAAAGAGATTAGCATTTCAGCAGTCTAGACCAGTTTGGGAATAAACAGAATTGGAATGGAATGGAGTAAAACCAAACGTGTTTACTGGAACACGATAAAGCAGCCCTTCACATTTTGTACAGCAATGTTTTGTTATGAGTTGTACATGCCTTGTCAATCAGAATGCATTGCAATATTTCTTTGAATTTGTAGATTTCAAAGAATAACTATTTTGTTTTTCAGCAGACTAAGGAATTTCTAAGGAATCTGCTAGACAGAAAAAAACATGCTGAGAACAGCGATGAATCTTCCTTGAATTATCTGCTTATGCAAAGAAGTACTTATTTTTTATTACATTTATATCTCTTTATTTGACTTCTGTTCTACCTTTCTCACACAGTATTTTCTCTTCCAGTAATTATATGGAGAAGTAATGAGTTGAAATGCACCAAGGGATGAATTGAAAATGAGAAGGAAAAAGGGGTTAGTTTTATTAATTGAAGGGCTATTAGTTTTTCTGTCTAAATTGTGGTGGTCCTTTCTGGATCACAATGATATCTCTGGTCAGAATATATCTTCTTGCACAGATCTTTCTCGTCTGCTTCCCAAAATTGTTTGTGATGAACCCCTTAATAACTGGCATGACTTACAGTCATAATTCTGGGGTTCATTACAGTCAAAAGCCGAGGACTAGCTGGGGAGATCATTATTGCTAACTGATATTTTTCATCAACTGTACGCAAAACAAATGTATTGTCCATTGTTTTGTCCAATAATTCTCTATTGTACATTGAGAAACTGGAAAGTAGTCTTTGAAAGGTGGGAATCTATTTTTAAGTAAACCCAGATGCTTTCTTTTGATTCCTGTTTTAATTTTCTTGCCATTCTGATTTTTGTTTTAAATATAACTTTGCAGAGGCTGAAAAATGTCACAGCGGTTGGTAAAAGAAGCCTTTCTAAGTAACCTAAATGGAACGACGTTACTTGAAATTTCTGTTGGCTTACCTCTTGCACCATTATGTGTTCTCACCAGAGGACTGCTCCTAATTTTGTATTTTCTCCACAATGGAAGACCTTTATGCTCGGTGTATAGTAATTTTTTTCTAGACTTCACTGTTTTAATTGTACCTCTAGTACTTTCCTGTACAATTTTAGCTTCCATACTCCCTTTTGTGGTCCTCTCCATTACGGCATTCTGCACGGGCTTGATTTTTGTCATTTTTACTAAACGGACAAATTATGTCCAAGTGTCTCTTAAGCGAATCTTAGATGATTTTCTGAGAACCAACTTGGACCCAGAATACATTCCCTCCATAACCTCGGTTCGAGTGTTCATCAATTTATGGACATCCATTAGCATCCTGGCTGTAGACTTCCCACAGTATCCCCGGAGGTATGCCAAAACAGAGTCTTATGGGACAGGAGTGATGGATTTGGGAGTTGGAATATTTGTTTTTGGAAATGGTGTGGTTTGTCCAGAAGTTCGGCTGAAACCTGGTGCAACCCAACACAACTTCTTTTATCTCACAAGGCAATTGTTGACCATATGGCCCCTCCTTCTCCTTGGCTTTGGACGACTAATGAGCGTTAAAGCAGCTGACTATTATGAGCATGTCACCGAATATGGTGTGCACTGGAACTTTTTCTTCACTTTAGCTGCTATACGAATGGGTGCATCACTTCTTCTGACTCTCTTCCCCGTGCACAAAGCCTGGATAGTCGCAGTAATGTTAGCTGTGGTTTATGAATGCTTTCTTGAGATTACACCTCTGAAGATGTTTATTTTGCATGGAAGCAATGGGCAAGATTCAAGGACTGGTTTTCTAAATGCCAACAGAGAGGGCATATTTTCTGTCATCGGTTACCTTGCTATCTACATGGCTAGTGTGCAAGTAGGTTTATCTTTGTTAGGAAAAAGAACAACAGCAAGAGGGTGGCTTAAAATAATCATCTACTTTTTACAGGCTATTTTTCTCCTTTTTATATGTCTCTACATTGCTCAGATGTACATTGACACTGTGTCCCGACGAATGGCAAACCTTTCTTTTTGTATATGGATTGTTGCTAGCTGCTTGATCCTCTTTAGTTCTTTTTTAGTGGTTGATCTCATTCTCGTATTCACAAAGCTGCTTGTGGGTGGGGCTGATATTCCTAGTAGTTGGAACATTCTGCACTCATCAACATATAAAAAAACTGATTTGGAATTTCGGCACAGAAAAAACGAATCTCAGGGTACATGCATTATCAATGCTGTGAACAAAAACCAGCTTCTGCATTTTTTGCTAGCCAATGTTTTAACTGGTCTTGTAAACATGCACTTTGATACAATGCACAGCAACACACTGTCTGCCATGTTAATTGTGCATTTATATATGTTTACAAACTGTTTAGCTATGTATATATTGCAAGCAAAAAATATAATTTTTAAATGGTGGTAATTTACAAAACTGCAGGACATGTCTAAGCAGTCTCCAGGCATCAACATTGACTTGAAGGTACAAAAAATATTGCCAATAAAAATGATAAAAGCTGCAATGCCATTATGAAATATAAAAGCTTGGGTGTTTTTCCTTAGTTTTGGGATATATATGCATAAGATGGGTTGTTTTTTTTTTTAACTGGGATATTTAATACCCCATTTCTGACTTTTGAGAAATGGAAGGGAATTATTTTAAACAGAAGACTTCTTGTCATTAATGTGATATGTTTACAAAGTTTTGTGACATTATGAAATATAAAAACCATTATCACTGGCGTGGGTTGGGACAATTTTTTTTGGTAGGGGGTTAAAGAATACAATTGATAAAGACAAAGGCACCTGTTTTTATTCTTATTTTAGAAAAAAAATATTTCAATGGTGCAATCAGAACACAAGTGCTGGGGGATCAGGTGTAGCTTGAAGGTTTCTTACACTTGTTTTACTGTTTCTACTCAGCCAAGCTGACATATAAATTTAGGCTGGTTTTGGACCCTCAATTTAGAATACAGAAGGTGAATCAAAGTATAAAAATTAAAGACGGCCGTTCTACTTAGGTTTCTGGAAATGGATCAGCTTCTACCTACATTAGCTAAGTTGTAATTTACTATTGATTGGGGAAAAAACATCAACTACATACAAATAATGTACAAAATAAAGTTCTCGTTTCTGAGGTCCTCACCTCAAAAATGAGTTGTTTGCAGTGGAACTGTCATTATACAAATAATGTGCCATTTTCAAGGCCATGCCATTTGTTGTATTTGTTCTGAAACACTATTTAAAAGCATCAGTATTTATGCAACTGAAACTTGCCAATCACAATGAGAAAATGCGAACTGTACAGGTAATCCTCTACTTACATCCGTTCATGACTGTGGTGTCTAATTGTCACTAGAAATAAAGGGATGTGAAGAACCAGAGGTCCCTGTATAAGGTCAGTTTCTTTCATACATGCATGCAATGTTACAATGCCACATTCAAAGGAACCATGGCAACACTAAGACTGCTTTCACCATTTATTTTTTGCAATTCTCCCCATCACTTCCAAATGCCGACACTTGTGAGACAGGTGAAATAATTTTCAAATACTTTTGGTCTGCAGCCCTTGGCTATTTTTCTTTTCTAAATAAAATGATGCTTTACGTTGTGATATGCCACTTCCAATTTATTTATGATGCTAAAACGCTAGATGAAGGAGCCCAGCAAGGGAGTCGTTACAACCCCTAGAGTGACAAATGGAATGGCAAAATATTTGGCAGGCTAGAAGCTAGGTACTAACTAGCAGTCCAGGTACAAGCCAAGCTTTGTTAGAACCTCAACCCTGTAACTGCTTAATGCCAGGTTGATCTATATTATGAATGCAATAATATACTGGTGGTCCTCAACTTGTAACTGTTTGTTTAGTTGATCTATATTATGAATGCAATAATATACTGGTGGTCCTCAACTTGTAACTGTTTGTTTAGTAAACAGTTACAACACTAAAATAAGTGACTGCCCTTTTTTTCACACTTAAGGACTTGTAACATCCCTGTAGTTGTCATGTGTTCGAAGTTCAGATACTTGGCACCTGACGCATGACAATTGCAGTGTCCAGGGGTCATGTAATCATTTTGTACCCTTCTGACAAGCAGTCAGTGTGGAAGCCAGATTCACTTAACAGTTGTATTACTAACTTAACAACTGTAGTGAGTCACTTAACTATGGCAAGAAAAGTTGTAAAATGAAGCAAAACTCACTTAACAATCCTCTTCTTAACAATGGAAATTTTAGGCTGAATTGTAGTCTTTAAGTCGAGGACTACCTGTAACCATGGATAAAGATCATAAGATGACCTTTCTTTCCGAATAGACGTAAATGATTAATTCCTTCAGTTTTACCTGAGTGCTGGTATCCAATTTGCTGTCAGTATGACCTTGAATTATAGAAGCGTTCCATTTTTGATTTCAGATTCAGGTTTATCTTCTGCTGGACACCTGTATGGAACAGATATATATATATTATATATTTTTTATAATTTTTTATAAATATATATATATTTATATTGCTGTGCCATTTCTCAGTTGATTGCGAGAAAAGGTCCCAGATTTGGCATTGTGCATCTCCAAGCTTCTTTAAATATTGATAAGATTTATTTGGGGGGCAACACAGGTATATGTTGCACCTCCTTTAAAAGTATTTATAAGATATATTCTTTTGTGGGGGGGGAGCATGTTATATATTATCCCTTTAAATATTGATAAGGCATATTTTGGGGGGAAAGCAGGCATACATTATACTTTTAAATATTGATAAAGTATATTGGGAAGAAGCAGATTATGTACCTTTTAAATACTGAGATAAAATTTGGGGGAAAAGCAGGTACACATTATACCTTAAATATTGATAAGGTATATTTTAGGGGAAATAAGGTATATATTATACCTTGTTTTCAATATTGATAAGGCATGTTTTGGGGAGAACAAGGGTAGTCTTTAAAATATGGATATGGATATACACATCTTTCAAATGTTAAGGTGCAAGTAGTCCTTGATTTACAACAGTTCATTGAGTGACTTTTGAAAATTATAACAGCACTGAAAAAGGGTCTTGACCATTTTTCACACAACCACTGCAGCATCCCCATGGTCACATGAACAAAATTCAAATGGCAACTGACTCATTTTTATGACTGTTGCAGCGTTCTGGTATCATGTGATCACTTTTTTTTTACAAGCAAAGAATGGGGGAGATTCATTTAAGAACCATTTTGCTTAATAACTGCAGTGATTCACTTTAACTATGGCAAGGAAGGCTGTACAATGGGGGCAAAATTCATGTAACAAATGTTTCACTTAGCAACAAATATTTCGGGCTCAATTGTGGTAATAAACTGGAGGACTACCTGTATATTTCAGAAGGAAAGGTCGCCTGATAATTTTTTTGTATGAGAAACCAAAACGGTTTAAAGAGGCCAACGAAGTTTAAGGACCAGCAGCTATTTAAAATGGATGAGGGGGGAAATTCTTCAGGAACACTGCCAAAGGGGCAATTTTGCCCCAGTTTTTTAATCCCCAAGTCAGCCCCGTCTCGGATCTATATACGAATTCACTCTCGCCTCAGGGCGAGCGCGAAATAGACATCGCCTCATCGCCACTTTTTCCCGCTCGAACTTTCTCTCGAGGCGGAAGAAACGGCTTACTGGGCATGCGTAAAACCTCAGCGCCCTATTCGCCGCACCGGCGGCAACGGGCCATTTGTGACAGTTCCCAAGAAGGCGGGGGAATAAGCTTGTAGATTCCACTTCACGTCAGCGTTGGGCATGCGCAGAAGGCCGCAAGCCGGAGCCTCTTACCGGCTTTTACCTATATAAAGGAAACGCTCTTCCCCACCCTCCTTTCTTCGATTTGAGCCCGCGGCGGAAAAAAGCGAAGGGGAAGGCCGAGGAAGGGGCGGGCCACGCAAGGGTCATTTACATATATAGAGAGAGAAGGGGTGGAGCTTGTGGCAGAGGAGAGAGCTTGAGCCGAGGCACGCCCTGAAAGAGCAGTTAGTCGCCGAGAGGAGGAGGGGGTCGAAAGAGGGCGGGGTTTGGGAGGCCAGGAGGCGGAGCCTGGTGAGCGGTTGGTCGGGGCGGTGGGTGGGGTAAGGCGGGAGGGTTGCCTTCTCCGTCTCTCGCGAGAGGAGGGGGGGCAGCAGGAGGAGGGGCGGGGGCGGAGCCAAAGCCGGACGAGGAGGCTCCATGCTGCCCTCCTGAAAGGGGAGGGAGGGGAAGGGAAGAGAGAGAGGCCAAAAAAATAATAATAATCGCCCGTTTCGGCGTTTCGAGGTGTGGTAGTTTCTTCTCCTGCTGCTTCAGCCGCTTCAGCCAATAGGAGAGGCGGGCTGGGGGGAAAAGGAAGGTAAATTTAAATAGAAGGTGGAGCCTATCGGAGCAGTAAGTGGTGGCGGGGGGGGGAAGGAGGAGAGAGAAGAAGAGGAAGAGCGAAGGTTATGCTTTGACCTACTCGTTGCCTTATTAATTTATATTTTTCCTTCCATGTATTTCTGTCCTGGGGAGGGGGGGCATTCCTGCTCCTAAACTGCTTCCTTTCGAAATGCATAAAGAAATCCCCCTCCTGCCTGGAGAAGGAGGGGGGAAGCCATTTTCCCCTTAAAAAAGCTATTTCCCCTTTTTAAAAAAGCCATTTTCCCCTTAAAAATGCCATTTGCTCCTTTAAAAAGCCATTTTCTCCTTTAAAAAGCCATTTTCTCCTTAAGCCATTTTCCCCTTAAATAAGCCATTTCCCCCCTCTCCCCATTATTTGAAGACTCCCTGGGAAAAATGCCCCCTTGCAAAATCTGAAATGCCAAAGGTGGGGAAGGGATGCAAAGAACATGGGAAAGTCAAAAGGAGAGGTAGTAAGAGTGAATTTAGCCCCCGATTAAGGGGAAAAAAGAAAAAAAAACCAAACCACCCTCTTTCTATCCCAGGGCAGTAACTCTATTGAATTCTACCATATAGTGCAATATTAATGCAATATCAGGGGTTTTTAATTCAATGTGTGGAGTGTGAGGGATGTGTGTTTGTGTTTATTTTCAGAGTCAAATTGTACACTGAAGATGGTATTTAATTTTGTTGTACAAGGTGCAATGACAATAAAGTAAACTAAACTAAACTTTTGGGAAAAGAAGTAGGCAGGCTGCTAATTACCAGGACTTTTTCTTCTGCTTTGAAACAAGCTGCTTTGCTTTATTCTTTTTGCCCCCTTGGGCAAATTGGGTAAGTGTGTAGGTGTGCAGGTTGTGCTTAAACATCATAATTGCTGGTAAAGCCCTGGATTTGGGTTGCTAAAATGCATTGCAAGTTGGCCTGCCTTGCAATTCCAGGTTGCTTAGTTCTAGAAAACCAAACATGTTTCTCCTAGAGTTGGTTTTTCAAGCTGTTACCAGGCTTGGCCTTTTGAGTCCTGCTGTAATTCAGAGCCTTTGGCTCAGCAGCGTGGAGTTTGGTGTCTTTATTTGGTGTCCTACTTTTATCTCTGCGCAGCAAAAAAAAGAAAAATATCCCTAGAAAAAGTTCCCTTCCTCTCCGTCACCTTGCTTGCAATTAGTTGGCAGGTGCCCCATCACCGGAAGGTTTCAAAAATAGACTGCACCACCATTTGACCCAGGATGCTTTGAGCAGGGGGTTGGACTAGAAGACCTCCAATATTCCTTCCAACCCTACGATTCTGTGTTCTATGTTTGTAAACGGTAAATTTGGGGTTGTGGTGGGAAGTTACTTTGGCTTAGCCTGTGGTGTGAACCCAAATGACGTGATTTTCAATAAGGTTAAATTCAACCCTGGCACAAATTGTGATACAGGTAGTCCTCGGCTGATGGCCACAATCGAGCCCAACATTTCTGTTGTTAAGTGAAAAATTTGTTAAGTTTTGTGACTTTTCTTGCCACATTTGTTAGAGTAAATCATTGCAGTTGTTAAGTTAGTAACCTGGTTGTTAAGTTGAATCTGGCTTCCCCATTGACTTTGCTTGTCCGAAGGTCACCAAAAGAGAATCCGATGACCCTGGTACACGTCATAAATATGAACCAGTTGTCTGGCATCTGAATATAAATCACTTGACCATGGGGATACTTGCAAGTGTGAAAAATGTTCATAAGTCACTCCCCACCCCTCCAGTGCCGTTGTCAGTTTGAATGGTCACTAAATGAACTGTTGTAAGACAAGGACTGACTTGCATATTATATGGTGTAGTTGTTTTTTTATTGTGTGTCTTTGAATCTGTGTTGTCTCCTGGCGATTGCCTGGGCAAGTCTGCAGTTTTCTTGGCAAGGTTTCTCACAAGTGGTTTGCCGCTGCCTCCTTCATAGAACTGAGAGAGGGACTGGCCTGAGGTAAACCAGCTGGTTTTCCGCCTAAGGCAGGACTAGAACTCGGCTTTCCAGTTTCTCGCCCAGTTGCCTTAACCACTAGACCACTAGGCTCTCCTGATATTATACCTCTAAGTGCCCAAAATACTTGCACAGGCATCATAAATATGTGGTAGGCCCTGAGTGTAGATAAGGATTTATGGGGATGGTTGTGAATAGACATTTCAGAATAGTCTATGGGAGCAGAGATTCAGCAAGGAGCCTCGTAGCACCTGTCCTGACTGACCCATTTTATTCAAAGGCATATTTACTCGATTGTGAGGCAAGTGGCTGTAGAAATATTAATAAATTAAGCCTTCGTGTGCAGCATCTTGCTTTATTGGGTACACATTTGAGCAGCAGCTCACAAAAGCTTATACCTTTGAATACTTATTTATTTAGCATTATGGCATATACGTGGGCTAGCGAGATATATTAGCATTTCATCTAGATTAGTAAAACACAATAAAATATAAATGTTAAAATAATATAATAATATGCACAATATAATTAATAATAAAATATAAAAGAGCTATGTTCAAATTGCAATGTTAAACTCGATTTCATTGAGGAACGCATCAGGGTTGTGTTTGACCTCGGGAGTCTGGGGTAGGCATGGTCAGCTCGATATTACTCGTGTCAGTTGCCCTGAGTGCCCTGCCAGCAAAAATGGGCTCCCAAGTTCCGTTTTTGGCTGCGACGGCCTCCTGCTACCCTCTGCCAGCGAAAACGGAGCTCAGGAGCAAGCTTCATTTTTGCTGGCAGAGGCACCTCAGGCTGGTCCTTCACTGTTTCCAGGGTGGCCCTGCGGGCTAGATCTAAGCACACCACAGGCCAGCCAGATCCAGCCCCTGGGCCTTGAGTTTGATACCCTGGTTTAGGCCATCTTAACTATTGAAGCCCAACCTCGTTTATATTTTTTTTAAAAAAATCAGATACTGGACCGGTACATGCCCTCAGCTTACAGCCGGTCATGATGTGATCTACAGTTGGATGTGGGATCTCGCAATCACACCTAGGGGGGGATACTATGCCCCATGTATACACAGAGTCTCGGCAGGCACTATGCGAGGTGGAAATCATGTTCAGGATTGTCCACTGTCGTCGTGGGAGGCACATTTGTATGGAGTCATTTATACGTCTTCCTATAACTGGATGTTCAGTGACCCATTTGACTTTCCATTGGGAACCAATTTAAAAGTTGTTGGCCAGACGTTGTGTAAGTGCCAACGAGGACTTCCTGGATTTGAGTCTTCTGGCTGATAAATGAGGAAGGTCAGCACTTTTAAAAAATTATCCTTCGTTCCAGGTTGCAATTCAAAGAGAGAAGCAACCTCGAACTAAGGAGAAATTTCCTGACAGAACAATTTATCAGTAGAATGGCTTCCCTCCAGAAGTTACGGCTGCTCCAACACTGGAAGTTTTTAAGAAGAGACTGGACAGCCATTTGTCTGAAATTGTATATGGTCTCCTGCTTGAGCAATGGGTTGGACTAGAAGACCTCCAAGGTCCCTTCCAACTCTAGCATTCTGTTAAAATTGTGTTACTGGACTATTATTATTTTTTGCAAGGCTGCATTATTTCATCTATTACATATGTGGTGAAATAAATTTCTTTCTTTCAGATAGGTCGAAATGGGAAAAGGGAAAATTGGAGGGAACTTAAAACTGAATGACTCTGGTAAAGAGAACTGTAATTTGTGAATGTGTAAAGAAGATATGAGCACGTATGTTATTTAGAGTGTTATCAATGCTGGTTTAAAGTCTTCAGTCCTTTATTATTCTTTGAAGTGAAGCCCAGAGGGGAGACCTTTGCTAAGAATAATGAAGTGGAGATTTAAGGCAGGCTTAAAATTTAGGTGCCCCTCCTCTCACAAAGATATCTCGGCTTATATGTGTATGCTGGACGGGTGGGGGCAACGATATATTTTAGAAACTGGATTTTCTGAATGTGTACCCTGTCCCAACCTATAAGCTGGGTTCCTGCAATATATAATAAGTTTAAACTGAACACTAAGAAAGCTTAGGTTGCTAAAGGAGAGTATTTGTAGCTCAGGGTTGACATGAGGGTTCCTTGGTGCTCTCTGAGCTTGGTTGTTTTCTTGCAGACATTTCATGACCCAGCTAGGTAACATGATCAGTGATAATCAAGTAGTCATCATCGACTAGCACTGACAGTGTTACCTGGTTTGGGTCATGAAACATCTGCAAGGAAGCAACCAAACTCAGAGAGCGCCAAAAATCCCTCAAAGCATAGGCCAGGGGTCTTCAAACTTGACAGCTTTAAGTCTTGTGGACTTCAACTCCCATAATTCCTCCTCCGGCCATGTTAGCTCAGGACTTCTGGGAGTTGAAGTCCTCAAGTCTTAAAACTTGCCAAGTTTGAAGACCCCTGGTACAGAAGCATAGTTAATTGGCTTGGTTATGTATGTTGTTCAGTGGAAAAGCCCCAGTTTTGTTGTGTTTTAACAGCAACCCCACGGTGTCCAACTCACCTATGTTTTTAACTGCCAAGTATTTTTTTTTAATTGTGTTTCTGTTGCTACTATGATTCAGAGGGCCTCACGTGTGAGGAAACATTGACAGAATGCTGGTACCTCTGTCTTTCGCTAATCTTAGTTCTGAGCAGCCAGATTGAGGTGCAACACTATTTATTTTTTATTTTATTTATTTAGTTTAGTTCAGTTTGTCAAGCCAGTGTGACAAAACACGTATAAGTCTGAACATAACTTATAAACATATAAACATAAACGGGTATAAGTATATACATCATAATTGAGTACGAATAAATGGGAAGAGTAGGATAGGGACGGTAGGCATGCTGGTGCACTTACGCATGCCCCTGTCCACTTTGGAAGCCATATTAGCACCAGGCGCTTCCACACGGCCACATTCTTGAGCCTGGGAAAATGGGAGGGGGGAATTTCTTGGAGTGTATGCGGTTAGACATAATAGCATTTTTCTTCTAAGTCAAGGTCATGTGGTTTCTGCACCTGGGTGAGGGGACGTCTCAAATTGGGACGGATAGTGATTGGGGCATGTGATGCCATGAGAGGTGTAGGGGGTGGATTTGTAGTTTTTTACTTATTGCAAGGAAACCCGGAACTTTCAGATTCGGGATTTCCCAGATGTGCCAGTTTACTAAAATAAAAAACTTTTGAGAGGATTTGTGTCTCGGAATTATTTGTTGGAATGGAGGTTTTCTGGAACGTTGACAGCCCCCTCTTAGGAATGGAGTGAAGTCCACGGTAGACAATTTAAGGTTAAAGTTTTGGCGGTTTGAGGCTGTGACAACAGAGTCAGGGAGTGAGTTCCAGGCACTGACCACTCTATTGCTGAAGTCGTATTTTCTGTAACCGGATTTGGAGCAGTTTATTTTTGAGTTGGTATCTGTTGTTTTGTGTGTTATTGTCCTCAACATTGCGAATTAGTTTGCTTTTCAGTGCGGCCAGGCTGAGGGTGGACTCATTCGGGTCTGGATTAATGAATCATCCTGAAATCTGGGCATAATGTACAGGTAGTCCTCGACTTAACAGGAGTCCATTTAGTGACTGTTTCAAGTGACAATGGCACTGGAAAAAAGTGACTTGTGTGACTGTCTTTTCCCCATGGTGACGACTTTTGCAGCATCCCCATGATCAAAATTCAGATGCTTGGCAGCTGGTTCAGTTTTACGACCTTTGCTGTGTCTCAAGGTCGTGGGAATCACCTTTTGCGACCTTCCGACAAGCAAAACGTCAGCGGGGAAGCCAGATTCACTGAACAACCATGTTACTAAACTTATCAGCTGCGGTGAAGTCACTGTGGCAAAAAAAGGCTCGTAAAATGGGGCAAAACTCCCCGAACCAATGTCTCGCTTAACAACAGAAATGTCGGCCTCAGTTGTGGCCGTGGGTCAAGGACTGCCTCTATTCACAAGTTGATCTGTGCTGCTGACTTTTTTTCCCCCACCTTTGTTGTGGGTCTATGGGAAACAATCCATGCAAGTTCGCACACCCGCAGTCAAACCTCAAGTGCTTGTACTTAGCCATGGGTGTGTTCCAGCCGGTCTGTATGACCTACATTTTCTGGACTCCCTTCCTTCCTCCTTGGAAGAGCTTTAAGAAGCACATGTTCAGACACCCCACAACCCCAGGAGCCGTAAGGTGCTTCTCTGCTTGTCATCCTTGAGACAGGTCGGAATAACAGAGTTGGAAGGGACCTTGGAGGTCTTCTAGTCCAGCCCCCCTCCCTGCTCAAGCAGGAGACCCTTATACCATTTCAGTCCAATGGCTGTCAGTCTCTTCTTAAAAACCTGCAATGACGAAGCACCCACAACTTCTGGTGGCGAGCTGTTCCACCGGTTAATTGTTTTCACCGTTAGGAAGTTTCTCCTTAGCTCCAGATTGCTTTCTCTCCCTGATTAAGTTTCCATCCATTGCTTCTTGTCCTGCCCTCAGGGGCTTTGGGAGATAATTTGACCCCCCCTCTTCTTTGGGGGGCAGCCCCTCAAATACTGGAATGCTGCTATCATGTCACCCCCGGTCCTTCTTTCCTGTAGACTGGCCAAACCCAAATCTTGCAAACGTCACTTCGTATCTTCTTCTCAAACTAGGGTAACGTCCTGAAAGCCACCCCTCTTCTGGCTCAAATAAAAAAATAAAAATAAAATAAAAAAAAAGCCGTAGGTAAAAAAAAACATCCAAGGAGCACCTAGATGAGGTGTTGCCTCCCCCCCCCCCCCTCTGCTTTCTTTCCTCCTCTCACTTTCCTCTTTTGTCGAATCTGTCCCGGTTAAGGAGGGTGATTCTCCCCCCCCCCCCTGCTGGTGAAAGTGTGGCAGAGGAACTCAAGCTTATATTTACTTGCCCTGGGTTTGGCTGCTTTTCAGGCTTTGGAAGGAAGAGGCAGAGCAAACGGCAACAGAGATGGCGCGGCTGGTGGCCGTTTGCAGAGACAGCGAGGAAGAATTCCTCTTCGAGAGGCTGCAGATCCCGCTTTACATCGATGACACCCTGACGGTAAGCGAGTCCCGGGGCCACTTCGCTCTGGGCTGGGGGCACGGGGGGAGGGCTTGCAACGCGCCACAAACGGGTGGTTTTGCAATCCCTAAGCAAGCCATTCCAAACCCCCCCCCTCCTCCTCCTCCTCCTCCTCCTTCCTCCTCCCTTCCCTTGCAATGCTCTCAGCAGACTCTGGAAAGGCCTCCGGGGCCACGCCTTGGAGCCCTCCCTTTGCAGTAATTGGTACACCGGGGTTGCCTCACGACGCCTTTTTGTGCCCTTACCCACATCTGGGAGGCAGCATGCATGCACAGACACACACGCAGACACAAGCAAGCACGAGCGCACATACACGGGCAACACACATGCACTCAACTCGGGGAGGCCCTTCAAGCCGGGAGAGTCGAAGCCATTTTGGAACCTCTGTATATCGCCCGTCGGAGGCCCTGGGCGGCGTTGTGGGTGGGGTGGGATATGGGGTGGGGGAGGGGGGAATAAAGGGACCCACAAATGCAACCGTGGTGGTGGCGGGGGGGGGAGGGGCAGAGGGTTGCTGGGGTGGTTCGGTATCCTTCCAACTCTCTTTGACGCGGTGGAGAGTGAACTTTGGTTGCTTTGCACACCTGTCCGGCTTTGCACGCGTTCGTTTTTGAAGGATGGGCATTTTAATTTTTTTTTTCCCCTTTTTTTATTTTAGAAGGGAGGAAGTGGGGTAGGATTGCAGGGGAACCTTTGCAGGTTGGGGTGATTTTTTTTTCTTTTTTTTTTTGCAAGATAAGAGATTTGGGCAGGAAAGATCCCAATTTCCGGAGGAACCAAATGCCAATATTGTAGAGGAATTTTTTCCTAACATTGAAGGTGACACCCCCAAAATATTTCAGCATTTTACTAGCATTTAATACTCTTCCAATCTGTTCATCTCCTTCCTTCCTTCCTTCCTTCCTTCCTTCCTTCCTTCCTTCCTTCCTTCCT
>NW_020769354.1:3738019-3751369 GCF_900518735.1 Pseudonaja textilis
TTTCTTTCTTTCTTTCTTTCTTTCTTTCTTTCTTTCTTTCTTTCTTTCTTTCTTTCTTTCTTTCTTTCTTTCTTTCTTTCTTTCTTTCTCCCTTTCTCCCTTTCTCCCTTTCTCCCTTTCTTCCTTTATCTTAAATTTCATCATAAACAGAGGGCTCTATTCTTTTTAACTCTTTTACCCAGGCCCTGAACCACTGCTTCCAACTCCATCTTAAGTTGCTTGCTTGTTATTTTGGGGTAGGTCATCCAACCTCTACTTGGAGATCAGGCCATTGGATCAGGCCAGTAGGAGTAGGGCCTAGTATCCTCGGTCTAAATCGGCGATTCAATGGGTAGAATGAGAAAGCCCCCGATTTTCCTGTTGTTCGGTATATCTCGGACATTAGTCCTTGGCTTATGACTGTAATTAGAATCAGAGTTTCCATCGCTAAGCAAGACAGTTAAGTGACTCGTGCTGGATTTGAAGACTTTTTTTTTTAAACCATGGTTGATAGAGAGATCAGTGCAGTTGTTAAGCGAGTCATGAGGTCATTAAGCAAGCCCTGCTTCCGTGGACTTTGTCACATGACTCTGGGATGCTGCAACCATTATAAATACACGCTTGGTTGCTAAGCGTTTGAATTTCGGTCACGTGACCTTAGGGAAGCTGCAACCACAGTCCTTGTGTGTGCAAGGCCTGGATTGTGTAAATCACTTTTTTTTTTTTAGTGCCACTGAATCTTGAACGGTCACTAAATAAATGATTGGAAGTCAAGGACAACCTGTACTTTGATGCTGGGAGTGCGATTTCCATCTGCTGCATTGAGCGATGGGAATAATCACGGGTCAGAATCACAGAGTTGGAAGGGACCTTAGAGGTCTTCTAGTCCAACCCTCTGCTCAAGCAGGAGACCCTATACCAGAAGGTCTCCAAACTCAGCAACTTTAAGACCTGTGGATTTCAATTCCCAGAATTCCTCAGTCAGCCGTGCTGCTGGGCAATTCTGGGAGTTGAAGTCCACAAATCTCAAAAGTTGCTAAGTTTGGAGATCCGTGCCCTGTACCATTTCAGACAATGACCTGTTGGCTTGGAGATCAACCGCTTGGGGAAATCCAGGCAGAGAATTTGGACTTTAAAGAGAAAGATTCTTCCTTTGACCCCAGTTTCCCAATGAGGGACCTTTCTGGATCACCGGCCCAGATTGTTGGGTGCCTCCAACACAATGCGTGAAGATAGTCCTTGACCTAAGACCATAATAGAGCCCCAAATGTCTGCTGCTAAGCGAGACAGTTGTTAAGTGAGTTTTGCCCCATTTTACGACCTACCTTGCCACAGTTGTTGAGTTGAATCACTGCACCTGTTAAGCTAGCCACATGGTTTAGTTTAGTTTACATTTACTTTATTGTCATTGCGCCTCGTACAATGAAACCAAGCACCATCTTCAGTGCACATCATGACCATGAAAATAAACCCTCACACTCCACACATTGAATTGAAAACCCCTGATATTGCATTAATATTACACTATAGTAGATTCAATAGAGTTCCTGCCCTGGGATAGAAGCTGTTTTTCAGCCTATTTGTCCTTGTTTTTATTATTATCCTGTACCGGCTGCCAGATGGTAATAATTCAAAAAAAAAAGGTTAAGTAAATCCAACTTCCCCACTGACTTTGCTTGTTGGAAGGTTGCAAACCTTGGGATACAGCCACTGTCATAAATGCAAGTCACTGGCTGAACGCCTGAATTTCGATCACATGACCGTGGAGACCCTGCAGCAACCATCGTAAGTGTGAAAAAATGGTCATAAGTCACTTTTTCTGAGTGCCGTTGTAACTTTGGACGGTCACTCAATGAACTGCAGTAATTTGAGGACTTACTTGTACAAAGTTCCTGGCTTGCTTGGAAAAAGTTCCACATTAAATGCCTAATACAGGTAGTCTTTGAACTATCCCACTTGAGCCGGAGGTTTCTGTTGCTAAGTGAGTTTTGCCTTTCTTGCCACAGATGTGAAGCAAGCCACTGCAGTTGTTAAGTGAATCGCTTGGTCATTAAGCGAACCAGTTTCTGTGTCCCTCCCCCCCCCCCCCATGACTTGGCTTGTTGGAAGCCGACCAGGATAGCGATCACGTGACCTCTGGGCAGTGCAACCGTCATAAATACAGGTCCTCGACTTACAACGGTTGGCTTAGTGACTGTTCAAAGTTACAGCGGCGCTGAAAGCAAGCTACTTATGACCGTTTTTCACAGTTACGACATTTCCAGCATCCCAGCATTCCAGCTTGGAAACTGACTCGCATTTATGACAGTTGCAGTGTCCCGGGGGGGTCACGTGGTCCCCTTTTTGTGACCTTCTGACTAGCAAAGTCAATGGGGGGGGGGAAATCAGATTCACTTAGCGACCGTCTTACTAACCTAATCAACTCCAGCGATGCCCTGAACGGCTGAAGGAAGGTCGTAAAATGGGGCATAATTCACCAAACAGATATCTCGCTTAACAACAGAAATGTTGGGCTCCGTAGTGGTCGTTATTTCAAGGACTTGCCTGTACAGTCCGGTTGCCAAGCACTCAAATTTGGATCAGGGGACCATGGGGATGCTGCAACCGTCGTCAATGCGAAAAACGGTCATAAGTCACTTTTTTCCAGTGCCTTTGTAACTTTGAATGGTCACCTGAACCAGGGATCTCCAACCATGGCAACTTTAAGCCTGGTGGACTTCAACTCCCAGAATTCCCCAGCCAGCAAGCTGGCTGGGGAATTCTGGGAGTTGAAGTCCACCAGGCTTAAAGTTGCCAAGGTTGGAGACCCCTGACCTAAACAAATGTTTGTAAGTTGAAGACTCCCTGTATCACCAAGACCGATTTAACTACCCTGCTGAACCAAGATCATTCAACATTAACCAAGGTGGAAACCTGTTACCCTTTGTATGCTCCGGACTATAATTTCCCAGCCTTGTTATTAAATAAGAATTAAAGGAGTTTCTCCGCCGAAGCCTGGAAAACAATACTTCACTATGATTATTTTTACGCATGACCACTTGAAAGGGGCCCTTGATCTCTCACCTGAATGGCTTGGTTGAACTTACCGTAAAACTGAAAGCACTTTTTTATTTTAATCATCTTGCAGTGGTGCTTTCTAAGGCGGCGGGGGTGTGTCTCTTGGGAGTGCAATTTTGTGATGAGGGTGGCAATTGCCTTAAAACGCCTGGGGTGCCGTTTCGCAAAAGAGAGTTTTTGAACTGGGAAACAGCAAAAAGGGGAAAAAAATTCTTGGACTGCGCCAGCGGCGGATTAGAAAATACCTGGATCTCCAATCTATCTATATATATAAAAAAGTGAAATACCACTCATGCATCATCACAAAATCTCCAGAACCGCAATGCCTTCAAACTTGAAATTTGGCACGTATGTTCCTTTTGGCTTCTAGGTGTTCACTAAGAAAGGATTTTTCAAAATGACCACCAGAGCTATTAGTATTTCCTATATTATTATTAACATGCTCTGATGCTAAGAAGTTCTACTCCCCCTCCCCACCTGAAAAGAAACCTGTTCCAACTGCAGTTGAGCTAAGCCACACCCAGGCTCCTTGCTGTCTTCTTGCTCGCACAGCAAATACTGTTTCAGTTTCCAAACAGCCCTCAGCTCTCACACACTGACAGGAGATTAGCCAGATGAATACCGATGGATTGTGGTAGGCAGAGGCAGAAATTTTTTCCCCTTATTTTTTTTCCCCAAAACTTGCCTGATCACATAGTTTTGTAGCGAAGCACAGGTATATCCTTCTAGTAGAAGATAAAATATTTATATTTTAGAGTTGAATGGTAGGCTGGACTTGGCAGTTTTCTTGCAGATGTTTCATTATCCTAACTAGGTAACATCATCAGTGCTCTTGATGATGTTAACAGGTAGTCCTCGACTTATGACTAATTGCTTGCCACCGTTCAGAGTTATGACCTACCTGAAAAAAAAGGGGACTTATGATCTGGATTGGACATTTTAATGGTTGCACCCAGTGTGGTTGTGTGACCGCACTTCGAGCATTTGTCAACACAGCCACAAGTTCCTGTACAACAATAACTTCTGGTTTTCAGCAAAACTGCACCCACAGCCAACTTTTCATGGCTGCGGCATCTAATTGTCATTAGAAAGGAAGGCCCATGAAGAACCGGAGGTCACTCTATAACGGGGGTGTCAAGCTCGGTTTCATTGAAGGCCGCATCAGGATTGTATTTTATCTCGGAGGGCCAGAGTGGGCGTGGCCAGAGTCGGTGTGGCCAGCTCGACATCACTCGTGTCAGGGGTGCCTGTGGTGGTCCGAGCCCCCGGCCAGAAAAAACATGCTCCTGAGCTCCGTTTTCGGCTGCAACGGCCTCCTGTAAGTAACCCTCTGCCAATGAAAACGGAGCTCAAGAGGGCTGTGTGCAGCCCACCCAAGTTCTGTTTTTGCTGGCAGAGGCACCGCAGGCCAGTCTTTCGCCATTTCCAGGGTGGCCCTGCGGGCCAGATCTAATCACCCCGCGGGCCGGATCTGGTCCCCGGGCCTTGAGTTTGACACCCCTGTTCTACAAGGCCAAGTCCTTTCAGACATGCTTAGCTGTAATTTACCGTTGATCAGGGTTATCATGATAGCAGTATTCCAGTATTTGAGGGGCTGCCTCAAAGAAGCGGGGGTCAGGCTATTCTCCAAAGCACCTGAGGGCAGGACAAGGAACAATGGGTGGAAACTAACCAAGGAGAGAAGCAACCTGGAATTAAGGAGAAAATTCGTAACAGTGAGAACAATTAATTAGTGGAAAAACTTGCCTCCAGAAGTTGTGCGTGCTTCATCACTGGAGGTTTTTAAGAAGAAAGGCTAGACAGTCCTTTGTCTGAAATGGTATAGGGCCTCCTGCTTGAGCAGGGGGCTGGACTAGAAGACCTCCAAGGTCCCTTCTAACTCTGTTATTCCGACCTGTCTCAAGGATGAGAAGCAGAGAACCATCTTATGGCTCCTGGAGTTGTGGGACGTCTGAACATGTGCTTCTTAAAGCTCTTCCAAGGAGGAAGCAATGGAGTCCAGAAGCGGGGTGGGCTAGAAGACCTCCAAGGTTCCTTCCAGCTCTCTTCTATTCTTATTCTAATGTGACATACAAATAATGTAGAAGATAAAGTGTTCCTTTCTGAGGTCATCCCCTCAGCAGTGAGTTGTTTGCAGTGGAACCATGTCCAACGAAAGTCACTATACAATAATGTGCCATTTTCAAGGCCATGCAATAAAGTAAGCCATTCGTTCTGAAACACTGTTTATTTAAAAACACCAGTATTTGTGCAGCCACTGACACTTGCCAATCACAATGAGAAAAGGTGGACTGTACAGGTAGTCCTTGACTTAACATTTTTCATGACTGCAACGTTGTCATTAGAAAGAAAGGGACATGAAGAGAAGGACCAGGGGAGACATGATAGCAGTCTTCCAGTATTTGAGGGGCTGCCCCAGAGAGGAGGAAGGGGTCAAGCTATTTTCTAAAGCATTGAAGGCCAGACAAGGAATAATGGATGGAAACTGATCAAGGAGAGATTCAACCTAGAAATAAGGAGAAACTTTCTGACAGGGAGAACTATCAACCAATGGAACAGTTTGCTTTCAGAAATTGTGGGAGCTTCCTCCATCACTGGAGGCTTTCAAGAAGAGATTGGACTGCCGTTTGTCAGAAATGGTGTAGGTTCTCCTGCTTGGGCAGGGGGTTGGACTAGATGACCTACAAGGTCCCTTCCAACTCTGATTATCTGTTATCTGAAGAACTGGAGGTCACTCCATAAGGTCAGTCCCTTTCATATATCCATGCAATGTTACAATGCACATACAAAGGAACTTTCACAGCAACGCTGTAAGGCTGTTTTCACCATTTATTGTTGGCAATTCTCCCCATCACTCCCACAAATACCGACAGTTGTAAGACAGGTGAAATAATTTTCAAATAATTTTGGCCTTCAGCCCTCGGCTATTTTTCTTTTCTCTTCTTCTTTCCCTCAGTGACCGCTGCAAAAATGTGAAATCGTGTCAGTCACATGACATGATATTACGAATTATGACTGCAGTGGGCAAGCTCCATTATGTTGTAACTCAAGGACTTTCTGTCCTTCGTGATGAAGGGACCGGGTTGGGCGGATGAATTATCTTGCCTGCAAACCACCAAAGTCTGAGAGCACCAAGGACTTCCATATCAAGGTCTTATCAATGACTGCAATTGAGTCCAAAACTTCAGTTGCTAAGCAAGACCCTTGTTAAGTGAGTTTTGCCCCGTTTTATGACCTTTCTTGCCACAGTTGTTAAGTGAATCACTGCGGTTGTTAAGTGAGTAACACGGTTCTTAAGTGAATCTGGCTTCCTCCTTAACTTTGCTTGCCAGAAGTTCTCAAAGTGTCAAGATCACAGGACCCTAGGGCGCTGCAACCAACATAAACATACGTGCCAGTTGCCCAGCATCTCAATTTTGATCATGTGACCATGGGGATGATGCAGTGACGTGTAAAAAAAATAGTCATAAGTCACTTTTTCAGTGCCATTGTAACTTCATATTGTCACTGAACAAATGGTTGTATGTCTAGGAGTACCTGTACAATTTTTATTTCTCTGACGTCTGTGCCAAGTTTTCCTCTTACAGGGTGGCATAAATAGCATTCAGATCAATCAATCAATCAATCAATCAGAATAAAGCTGGAGCTCTTCTAGTACAGACCACTATTTAAACAGGACACCCTATACCAGGGATGTCCAACCTTGGCAACTTTAAGACTTGTGGACTTCAACTCCCAGAATTCCTCAGCCAGCAAAGCTGTCCACAAGTCTTAAAGTCCACAAGTCTTAAAGTTGCCAAGGTTGGACACCCCTGCCCTATACCATTCCTGACAAGTGGCTGTCCATTCTCTTCTTAAAAACCTGCAGTGATGAAGCACCCATAACTTCTGGTGGCAGGCTGTTCCACTGTTTAATTGTCCTCCCTGTTAGGAAGTTTCTCCTTAATTCTAGGTTGCTTCTCTCCTTGATTAGTTTCCATCCCTTGTTTCTTGTCTTGCCCTCAGGTGCTTTGGAGAATAATTTGACACCCTCTTTGTGGCAGCCTTTCAAATACTGGAATACTGCTAATCATGTCTCCCCCGCCCCCCCGTCCTTCTTTTCTCTAGACTGGCCAAACCCAATTCCTGCAACCGTTCTTCATATGTTTTAACCTCCGGGCCTTTGAATCCTCTTCGTTTCTCTTCTCTGCACTTTTCCCAAAGTCTCAACATCTTTTTAGTAATACGCTGACCAAAACTGGACACAGTATTCCAGGTGAGGCCTTATTCCAGGCTTTATAAAAGCCGTACCTAATGCTTCACACGATTTTGATTCTAGGCCTCTGTTTATGCAACAAAAAAGATTGTGTTCGCTTTTTGGGTGGCAGCTGCAGTTTTTGTCCATATCGGCACAAAAACTGGTCCTCAAAGTTCTGACCATTGCAGACATGGGCGTAACATTTGAGTCTTGGCAGCCAGCTCGCATTTAGTTTAGTTAAGTTTAACTTACTTTATTGTCATTGCACCTCTTATAACACAATTAAATACCATCTTCAGTGTACATTATGACTATGCAAATAAACACAAACATACATCCTTCACATTCTATACATTGAATTGACCCCTGATATTGCATTAATATTGCGCTATATTTACAGCTGGTTGTCATTTCAGTGGTCCCATGACTGCCATTTGTGACTGTCGCTGCCAGTCTGTGGAAGCTGGCAAGGAAGGTCCCGGGTCCCCTGCACCCCCCACACACATACCCTATGCCTCTTTCCCTGGTCCTCCTGTGCTTTTTTTCTCTTAGCACTGTCATAACTTGGAATGGTCACTAAACAAATTGTACTTATGATCACATCCCTTAGAAGTGGGAATTCTAGACCCAGTTGCTGCCGTAACTTGAGGACTTACCTGTATTAAAGAAGTCACGCTGGTCTTTCAACGCATGGTGACTGGAAGCACAATATCGCACCAGGAATACATTCCCAACCCAAAAAAACCCCATATAAAAATGGCTCAAATCTTCCTACATTTTGGTGTCCTGGATGATACCTTGTGGGTGAGAGTTGCAAGGGTTGTACAAGATTTTGGCCGCTTCAAAGGTTGCGGTTTGGGTGGTGCCTGCATCCTTATGCCAGATTGCACACCGGCTCCGCCTGCCTTGGAAAGTGAAGTGCTTTATAGTGGTGAAGCGACATCTGAGTGTGCAAGGCAGCTCTCACTGCCTGCCGGGCACAACCAGGGCGCTAAGCCTCTCGGCACTGGAAAACGGGAGTGTTATGAAGATACTTCAGAAAGGTGGAACACCTTTATAAAGGTCACTGTTGGATCTGTAGGTAGATTATATTTAAATATAACTTCTGATAATTATCTCCGAGCGGACACAGGATTAGTTCTAAAAAAGTACAGGAATGTAGTTTGAAAATAGAACGAATGACTTAGCAAGCTGGTTGGCTCTCCTTTACCTGGAGGCTGCCTGTCAGGGTTGCTCTGATTTGGTTTACTACACTGTAGGTGGGATTGGGCTCAGCGGTGGGCCTCAGAAATTCCAGCAACCGGTTCTCTTCCCGGTTGCTGGGTGGGCGTGGCCATGGTGGGCGTGGCCTAGTTGGGCTCTTGCATCACGGGGGGGGCCTCCCCCAGGCTCGGAGCCCCTCCGGAGCCTGGAAGCGGGCCTGTTTCTGTCCTTCTGGAGCCTACAGGAGGCCCGTTTTTGGCCCTCCCCAAGCCTCCACACGGGCCCTGCACTTACCTCGCATCCAAAACGGGCCATGTGGAGATTCCTGGGAGGGGTGGAGTAGAGTGGGAAAGGAGCAGAGGTGGTATTTGGCAGGTTCTGACCCGTTCTGGAGAACCGGTAGCGGAAATTTTGAATAGTTCAGAGAACCGGCCAATCCCACCTCTGACTGGCCCCGCCAACCCCATCTCTTCTCTGCCTCCTATTGAGTCCCGGCTGATCGGCTGGGTCTTCTTTGGTTGCCCTGCACAGGAGAACGGAGCTGGAAAGCAGGTTAGTGGGGTAGGGAGGGAATGGGGATTTTGCAGTATCCTTCCCCTGCCAAGCCCACCAAGTCACGCCCACAGAACCAGTAGTAAACAATTTTGAATCCCACCACTGGAGGGGAGGCATGGGAGAGGTCAGCCAGGGATGGGATTTGGCGGTTCTCTTACCGGCCATAACATTAGCTATGGGTTCTCCCAAACCCGGGCGAACCCGTAGCAGCCCATCCCTGGTTGGGCTGGATGACCTCAAGGGAAGTTTTCCAAATATTAAGATTGTCCGAATCATTGAAAGGGCCAGCTACGTAACTCTACTAAAGACCATAGAAAGCAGCTATATTCCTGGATGGCCTTAATTAATACAAACATATCAACCTGTCTTAATTGTAATTATTATTCTCCAGGCTCCCAAGGTGGTATACAGGTAGTGCTTGACTTACAACGGTTCATTTGGCGATTGCTCAAAGATACAACGGCACTGACCGTTGTAACTTTACAACCAATTTATGATGTAAATTCCAGTCTTAAGGATTACATTTCAGTGTCAACCTTGGGTATTCTCACACACACACACACACACACACACACACACACACACCAGCATTTTCCCCAGCTGTTCGAAGACACCAATTTTTATTTGATTAATAAAATTTTTTATGTGGGTTCATTATTTATTATTAGCTTTAAGATGTCCTGTATTGTTAAAAGGCAGCTTTTGGGCAGTTTTCCTAATCCTTGAGAGGTGTTCAGAGGACCAGAGCACACTTGCAAAGAGAGGGCAACCTTGCCTGTGACGTAAGACAGATGAATGTTGGATTAGATCAAAGGTCTTTGCTTTGCGCAAGAGAAGAAGCTGACAAGGTCCTTCCTCAAAGACCTTTGATCTTCTCAAAGAACAATTTGAGAAATCCAGGGATACGGCACTGGGGGCAAGGGTGAGTTGGGAGCAGGCACCTGACCAGCATTCTACTTAGCCCTTAAATGTTTATTTATTTAAACCATTTAGATAGCTGTCCATCTTTCGACCACCGCTGGGCAAATCTCAATCCAAAATTAAGATTCGGATTAACAAGAGTTGGAAGGGACCTTGTAAATCATCTAGACCAGGTGTCAACTTGTAAAACATATCCTACGTGTCTCAGAGAGTCGGCTTCATACAGGTCATGCTGGCATGTCACTCGTAATAAATCTTTCGAAGTTTGCCCTCGAGGCTTATGATTAAATTGGGGCGATCGCTGGAATCCTGACACCAGGGGTGTCAAACTCGATTTCATGGAGGGCCACATCAGGGTTGTGTTTGACCTCGGGGCCCGCAGGTGAGCTTGGCTGGGGTGGGCGTGGCCATCAAGGTCATCGATGTCGCTCATCAAGGCTCTGTTTTTGGCTGCAACAGCCTCCTGCAGCCCTCTGCCAACAAAAACAGTTTGGAGAGGTCGTACGCGGCTGGCTCGGGCTCTGTTTTTGCTGGCAGGAGGCTGTCGCGGCTGAAAATGAAGCACGGACGAGCTGTGTGTGGCCTCCCCAAGCTCCATTCTTGTTGGCAGAGGGCTGCAGGAGGCCATGTGACCACCGGGATGTTGCAACGATCGTTAAGTGTGGAAACAAAGGTCATAAGTCACTTTTTTCAGTGCCGTTGTAACTTGGAACGGTCCAAAATGACTTGTTGTAAGTCGAGGGCTACCTGTATGGTAAATACATTTTGGATGCTGCAACAGTTATCAGTGTGAGAAATGGTCATATGTAAGGACTTGTTTTCAGTCTC
Source organism: Pseudonaja textilis (assembly GCF_900518735.1). Next base: position 3,748,800 of record NW_020769354.1, read on the forward strand.
ATTGTAACGTGGAACAGTCGTGACACCAGTGTCTCTAAGTTTTATACTTCCTGCGTAAAATCATTTTAAACATTATAAAACTCAACTGGATAAAACATCTCTTCTTGTGCCATTATCTGTCATCGGATGTTGGCGATCATGTATGTATGTACACACACAGACGCACACACACACACACACACACACACTTTGAATACAGTGTATTGTCAGAGCATATCTACAGAAAAGAAAAAGAAATAGTAACATATATACTAATAACAATAGTAATGGTATAACAGAATAGTTTTAACTGAATTTCTCTTTATATTAGCTTATTTGTAATTCTGTTGGTTATATTGGCATATTTAGCATTATAAACCATTTTTTATATTTAGTTCTTACATAGCCATAATCTTTCTTCATCTAATGTCTATTATCTCTAACCACTCATAAAATCTATTCCATGTTGAGTAAATATCCTGTATCCTCTTTGTCCTTTATTTTTAATGTTAATCTGTCCATCTCTGCACAATCCAATATTTTCCAAATTACACCCTCATCTGATGGAGTGTTCTCGTTTTTTTCCCAGTATTGTGCAAATACAATCTTCACTGCTGTCAATAACAGGCAAGACTAGGTATATGGTCCCTTTATCATAGCCCTCCGACATTATGCCCAACAAAAATATTTGTGGTTTGGCGATCATGTTGGCGATCTCCTAGCCGCATGAAAAAGTGCTGCTGAGTTTTGTCCAAACCAATCCCTTAGATGTTGAAGCCATGATGTTCTTCTTCTGCCTGGACCTCACTTGCCTTCCACCTTTCCCTGGAGGATTAAGTGAAGTAGGCCGTATTTTTCTGGGTATCGCATCACCCGTCCGAAATATTCTAACTTTTGCTTTTTGATGGTTTTGATAATTTCCCTTGGCTTTCCTTGGCGGCTGGTCACCTCCTTAAGTTATAAAACACAAAACATTTAAAGCAACAGTGTGCCATCCTCTTTTATCTTTTTCCATCGATTGGGAGAAAAAGCAGGTCTTCAAAGTCTTTTGCAAGGCTAGCCAGAGCCACAGCCCTCCGACACTCATACTTGCTTGTCAGAAGGTCTCAAAAAGGGGATCACCTGACCCCGGGATGCTGCGACCATCATAAATATGAACCAAGCGTGTGAATTTTGATCCCGTGATCATGGGGATGCTGCAAAGGTTGTAAGTGTGAAAAATGGTCAAAGGTCACATTTTACAGTGCCATCCTGCCATGTTTTATATATATTTCTTGCCACCAAAAAGGGTACCAGGTCTTATTTACGGGGGGGTGTCACTTGCACACGTCGCCCCCGGCCTCCTTTTTGCTGTCAGAGGCCTCCAGGAATTTCTTTCGCAGCTGGCAAGGCTTTCCTGAAGGCCTCTGCGGCCGATAACAGAGCTCCGGATCGATCCGGAGCTTCCTTATCAGCTACAGAAACCTTCAGGAAAGCCTTGCTAGCCTTGCTGGTTGCAGAAGAAATGGGCTGGCGAGGCAAGTGTCGAGGTGTGCGAGGCCTGGCTACAACTGTCCAAAGGTAAGTAGTAGGGCAGCTCCACCCCACTATCCCCACCCTGGTTTAATTTTTATCCGTGCACTCTGGAGTGGGCAGGATCTTAATTGGGGTTTGTTTTGGGGGTAGGGCTTATATTGGGCTCACATGTAAAAATCAAGCTAGGACTTACTTTCAGGGCAGGTCGTATTTTCAGGGAAACGGTAACTTTGAACGGTCAGTGCATGAACTGTTGTAAATCCTTTAACTCTATAAGCTTTCTGGGTTGTGTTGAAACTTTCATTTATTTGTGGCAGTGCAAGCCGTTCCGTTCACGTTGCGCTTCAAAGCAAATAGTCTGTGGTGTTAACCAGAGGAGCACAGCAGTCCTTTAAGGGGCTGAATACGCGATGTTGTACTTTTAAGAAGGTCTTGAGAAACGGGGCCTTGTGATTGTGTGCCCTCCAAAAAGTCATAAGGCTTAGCCACCTGTTGCTCTGTTTACAACTCGGCTCTTCAAGGTTGAGGTGCAAGTAAGGTCAGCACAATCTACACAGGTAGGCCTCGAATTGCAACCCTTCGTTCAGTGGCCGTTTGAAGTTACACTACTGAAAAAGGTGATTTATGACCATTTTTCACACTTAACGCCCATTGCAGCTTCCCCAGGGTCACATGATCCAAATTCAGATTCATAGCGATTGGCATGTATTTATATGTTGGTTGCAGCTTCCTGGGATCACATGGTCCTCTTTCGTGACCTTCTTGACACAGGCAAAGTCAACGGGGAAGCCAGATCCCCTTAACAACCCAGTTGTTAATAATGCAATAGCTGCAGTGATTCCCTTGACCACTGTGGCAAGAAAGGTTGTAAAACTCAACAAATATCTCACTTAGGAAGAGAGATTTGGGGCTCAGCTGTGGTCGTAAGTCGAGGATTACCTGTGCAGGTCTGGATGTCCCATTCAAATATATCTTCTGATTGTCTATTTGGATGGATGGATGGGTGGGTGGTGAATGGATGGGTGGGTGGGTGAATGGATGGGTGGGTGGTTGAATGGATGGGTGGGTGAATGGAT
>NW_020769354.1:3751379-3768713 GCF_900518735.1 Pseudonaja textilis
GTGAATGGATGGGTGGGTGGTTGAATGGATGGGTGGGTGAATGGATGAATGGGTAGTGAATGGATGGGTGGATGGTGAATGGATGGATGGGTGGGTGGGTGAATGGATGGGTGGGTGGTGAATGGATGGGTGGGTGGGTGGGTGAATGGATGGGTGGGTAGGTGGGTGAATGGATGGGTGGGTGGTGAATGGATGGGTGGGTAGGTGGGTGAATGGATGGGTGGGTGGTGAATGGATGGGTGGGTAGGTGGGTGGGTGAATGGATGGATGGGTGGGTGGGTAGGTGGGTGAATGGATGGATGGGTGATGCACCATCAAATTGGTATTGACTCTTAATGACCACCTAGATAAGGGGAATGCAACCTTGGCAACTTTATAGCTGGCTGGGGAATTCTGTGAGTTCACAAGTCTTAAAGTTGTCAAAGTTGCACACCCTTGACCTAAATCGGAAGGATTTATATTCCTTGCAGACAGTTGGTCATTGGCATCCTTTTTAGAGAATCATTGGGGCCACTTGGAGGTCTGTCTGTGTCTTCAGGGTCACCTGAGTGGTGCAAATGGGTGGGGAGCCTTCTTGGAACTGCTGAAAGGACTCTGTTGAACACTGGAGATAGATGATGTTATGTTCCTTCCTCTCTCCCCCCCCCCCCCAATCACCCTGTTGAGAGAGGCCTGTTCAATTTTGACATAGATGCCCTAACTGGCTTTGCGTCTAAGGAAGGACGTTTGCTCACTAGATGTCTATGGAGATTCTCTGCGTGAATGTCCCAAAGGTGCTTTTTTCAAGAGACAACTGGACTTTCTGGGTTTTCTTTGAAGACGTTTCGCTTCTCATCCCAGAAGCTTCTTCAGCTCTGACCGGATGGTGGAGGATGGATGGATTTATACTCCTTGCAGACGGCTGGTCATTTGCATCCTTTAAGCGAGTCGTTGAGGCCACTTGAAGGTTTACAGGCCGAAGAAGTATAAATCCTACCATTCCCTACCGTCCGAGTCAGAGCTGAAGCTTCTGGGATGAAAAGCGAAAGGTCTTCAAGGGAAAACAAAGGAAAGTCCAGTTGCCTCTTGAGAAACGGCACTTTTGGGACGACCATGACGTGGATGACTGAGAATCTCCATAGACGCTCGTGTGTGTGTGTGTGTGCGTGTGCGTGATCTCCAGTGTCCACTTCCACCTTGACCCCAGAACTCACCTGCCAATGTTGTCCTCCTCATGCAGATGGTGATGGAATTTCCTGATAACATGCTAAACCTCGATGGACATCAGCACAGTGGAGGCCAGTTGAAACAGTTCATTCAGGTACAGTAGTATCTTCCCTTACGAGATCCAAGCGCTGGGTTTTTTCAATTCACAAAAAATCATTAGGGGGCCTGGAGGCTAAGGTTTATGAAGAGCTGATGTTCCATCCTGGCAGTGGGGGTGTGTGTCAGGTTTGACTCAGCCTTCCGTCCTCCCGTGGTGGGTAAAATGAGGACCCGGATTGTTGGGGGGAGCAATAGGCTGACTATAAACCCGCGTAGAGAGGGCTGTGTAACACCGTGAAGCAGTATGCGTCTTAAGCGCTACTGCTCTTTCTAAGTGCTATAAATATAGCTTGTGATGTTTATATATTCTATAAATAAGATATTGTTGTTTGTTTAAGATGGTATGTGGCATCCAGTTTTGTCACCACGATACAAAGATGTTAAAATGCTAGAAAGAGTGCAGAAAAAAGCACCAAAGATGATTAGGGGACTAGAACATATGAAGAATTGTTGCGGGAATTGGACATGTCTAGTTTAATGAAAAGGGTGATTGCAGGGTTCCAATATTTGAAGGGCTGCCACAAAGAAGAAGGGGTCAACCTATTCTCCCTAGCACCCAAATGTAGCACAAGAGGCAATAGATGGAAACTAATCAAGGAGAGAAGCAACCTAGAATTAAGGAGAAATTTCCTGGCAATCAGAACAATTAACTTGTGGAACTACTTGCCTCCAGAGGTTGTAAATGCTCCAACACTGGAAGTTTTTAAGAAGAGATTGGACAGCCATTTGTCTGAAATGGTATAGGGTCTCCTGCTTGAGCAGGGGGTTGGACTAGAAGACCTCCAAAGTCCCTTCCAACTCTTTTTTTATTTAAATAAAAGTTTTTTTTTATTTTTTACACATCTCTTCAAGTGAGCAACGTGGTTCCAAGCTACAACATTCATGCATAGTCATAATTACATTTCCAACTTTATTATCTAATTTCATATCAAATCATTATCTATTCCATTGATCTTTAAGTTCTCACTTCATATTTTCATTAATCCAACATCAAAAGCATTTCATCCTCACATATATTTTCCACTCTTTATCCCCTATTATTTTCATTTCCAGTTTACCACCTATTTTATTTTACATTATCTTCTTTAACTTTCTCAAAGCCAGTGTACAATAAACAACAAAAAAAGAATAAAATAAACTAATATATTCAGGATCCACATGGTATTTCCCCCCAGGAGGAAATATGAAATGGTTATAGGAATATCTCTGGAAGAAATATAAGATTTGTAATCTTATATTTCTTCCAGAGATATTCCTATAACCATTTCATATTTCCTCCTTGTTTCCATTTAACCAAATTTTACCTATGGAATTTTATTAAGTTTTCATTCCCTCCTTTTAATCATCATATAATAATCTCATTGCAGATACTTTACAATGTAATTGTCAACTATAAAACATGTATACAAAATGTTTTATGAGTTAATTGGAGTAACTGCCAGAACCCTGACAATAATCCTTTCTGGTTTACCATATTCTCATAGTCCTTTCCAACTCTTTGTTATTCTGTTAAGGTGCGTGGCTTGTATAAATTTTGCAAACCAACAAACAAATTATACTTTCCTACCTATGACGGTCGCTGTAGCGCTGAACCATTACTTTAAATAATTCCTTACTCTCTTCCCTCTGCAGAGGCACAGCATGCTGAAGCAGCAAGATTTGAGCATCGCCATGATGGTGACGTCACGTGAAGTCCTGAGCGCCCTTTCTCAGCTCGTCCCCTGCGTCGGCTGCCGCCGTAGCGTGGAGCGCCTCTTTTCTCAGCTGGTGGAGTCTGGGAACCCCGCTCTCGAACCCCTCACGGTCGGGTCCAAGGGAGTCCTGTCTGTCACTCCGAGCTGCATGAGGGATGCAAAGAAGCTTTACACGCTTTTCTACGTGCATGGGTAAGATCACTGAGGGCCAGCGTCTTGCCCTATCCCTCGTGGGAGGATTTTTTTTTCATCCACCCATCCATCTTTTTACGTATATATTCATTCTGTCAGAAAGGTGAGCAGCTATGGCCCCTTTACGAGTTGTGCACTGGTCCGGGAATTCTGGGAATTGTTACAAAGGTTATAAAAGGGTCATAATTGCCCATCCTTTTCCTGTCAAATTTAAGAGGCTGCCCAATTCACCTTCGATGCAGAGTAGAAAAAGTACCCTAGATACATGGTGGCTAGAGGGGCCTTCATTTGTGGCCAGCCCAGAGTTGGCCGGAGTTTGGAAGAGAGAAATAACCATAGATTAACCTCCATCTGCACCCTGGTGTGTTTTGATATAGGCAAACTCTGGTTTCCTGTGTGGATTGTGCCACTCCTTTACCCACAGATTACTACACCTAAACCACACGCTAGTCGCAATCCCAAGATAGCTGTCGACATCATACAAATAATGTAAGGAGGAATTTTCTGACAGTGGGAACAATCAACCAGTGGAACAGAAGTTGCCTTCGGAGGTTGTGGGAGCTTCATCACTGGAGGCTTTCATCACTGGACTGCCATCTGTCAGAAATGGTGTAGGGTCTCTCCTGCTTGGGTTGGGGGTTGGGCTAGATGACCTCCAAGGTCCCTTCCAAATCTGTTAAAAATGCAGGCAATCTTCGACTTACAACCACAACTGAGCCCCAAAATTTCTGTCGCTAAGCAAAATGCTTACAAAGTGAGTTTTGCCCTATTTTAGGACCTTTCTTACCACAGTTGTTAAATGAATCACTGCAGTTGTTCAGTTAGTAACACGTTTGTTAAGGGAACCTGGCTTCCCCGTTGTCTTCACAATGTCAGAAGGTTGCAAAAGGGGATCACATGACCCTGGGACACTGCAACCGCCATAAATATGAAGCGTTTGAATTTTGATCATGTGACCAGGGGGGTGCTTATGAAAAATGGTCATAAAGTCACTTCTTTCAGGGCCTTCATTACTTTGAACAGTTGCTAAATGAACTATTGTAAGTTGAGGACTTCCTGCACAATGAAAATTTATGGAAGAGCATCTATAATGGGCCCTCATACAAAATCATGTTGGATGGGAAATATAATGTTGAACGTGTCAGCATTCCAGAAAACCTCCATTCCAACAAATAACTCCGAGACACAAATCCTCTCCAAAAGTTCTTTTTTATTTGGGTAGTAAACTGGCACATCTGGGAAATCCCAAATCTAAAAGTTTCGGGTTTCCTTGCAATAAGTAAAAAAATACAAATCTGCCTCCTGCACCTCTCATGGCATCACATGCCCCAATCACCATCTGTTCCAACTTGAGCCGTTTCCTCAACCAGGTGCAGAAATAACATGACCTTGACTTAGAAAAAGAATGCTATTATGTCTAACCACATACACTCCAAGAAATTCCCCCCTCCCATTTTCCCAGGCTCAAAATGTGGCAGTGTGGAAGCGTCTGGTGCTAATATGGCTTCCAAAGCTGACAGAACGGATTTTTCAAGGGTTTTTTTTAACATTTTTTTCCCCATTTCTTTTCTTCTCCCCAAAGGTCCAAATTAAATGAAATGATTGATGCAATTCCGAAAAGTAAGAAGAACAAGCGGTGCCAACTGCATTCTTTGGACACTCACAAACCGAAACCCTTGGGGTAAGTGTTAATAAAAAGCACACGCATGAAACGGGTACGGGCACACCTTAGGACACCCCTCGGCAGGCTTAGTTGGTAAAACTGCTGGGTGTAGAGAGAAAGCAGAAATGGACAAAATAATGGTGCTTTTGTGCCTGCTGGCATCAAACCGAAACATTAAAAAAGCAGAGTCAAAAACAGATTTTCTCTACCAAGGCCGTGTTGGTATAGGTTGGGTGTCAGCCACCTGCGGCTCCGGAGCCGCATGCAGCTCTTTGGGCCTTCTGCTGTTGCTCCCTGTTGGGTGATCCCACCGCTGACTGGCCTTGCCCCTCACCTTCCCAGTCATTCCTCGCCTGGCTTGAGAAGGTAAAACTCAAAATAACAGAAATGAGAGGGAGGGAGGGAGAAAGAGAGACCCATTTCCCACAAAAAACACGGGGAGCCACAAAACCTGGGTAGGCGTGGAGGAGGGGGGTCATGTTACTGGGTGGGAGTGATGTTGAGTTTGCCACATGCACCCAGGTGTTGGGGCTCCCGGTGTTTTCTGTGGGGAAACAGGTCCAAAGAGCTCTTTGAGTGTTTAAGGTTATAGTATAGGTTGAAAGGTTATAGTATAGTATAACCTGGTATAGGTTGAAAAATTAGGAGCTTAAAAACCCATGGTGAATGTTAGCACCAATAATTGCCTCTTGGTGGCACTGTCTTAGTGGGGATCTTCCCTAGCCAGCCAGCACAACGAGTCAAAACTAGCAATTTAATCCATTTAAGTGATATTTTTACCCCCTCAAACAAGTTGTATCAGGGCATGCATTATGTTTATTTTTGGGGTGTGCGTGCCTGCAATTGCAAGTGACAGCATTGGGGATATAAAACCGATTTTTTTACCCCTCTGCAAAACTTCTATGGATATTCTCAGTCATCCAGGTCAGGGTTGTCCCAAAGGTGCTTTTTTTTCAAGAGACAATTCATAAAACATTTCTATGGCCGTTTTAAAGTTGCCAACAGAAAGAGAATGGGGAGAAAGGGATTTGAAAGAGAGCAGTGTAGCAGTTTGGAATCGGAAGTGTATTCCATTCGTAGTTTTTCAGAGATTGTAACTAGGTGACTGGAGTTTCTGCCAGGCAAAAATCTAATTGGAGAACATGACTGATGACTCTTGGCTATGGACGTGTTTCGTTGGAGAATATGAATTATGATACACCCAGGGGGTGGGGGGAAAACCCAGTGAATTACGTGTCTCAGAGTCGGCTACACCCAGGTCATGCCGACATGTTGACTCCGGTAGTGGGAGTCCATTTTTTTTACTACCGGTTCTGTGGGCGTGGCTTGGTGGGCGTGGCAGGGGAAGGATACTGTAAAATCTCCAGTCACAGGTGGTATTTGCCGGTTCTCCGAACTACTCAAAATTTCCGCTACTGGTTCTCCAGAACTGGTCAGAACCTGCTGACTAACACCTCTGGTTGTCTCCCAATAAATCCTGTTTAGTTTTGGAAGTTTGGTTTGAGACTCATGATTTAATTGGGGTAACTGCCGGAATCCTGATAGAAGGATTTATGTTCCATGCAAGTTATCCACCATTCAGTCAGAGCTGAAGAAACTTCTTGGATGAGAAGCGAAATATCTTCAAAGAAAAAGCAGAATGACAGCGTTCCAGAAAACCTCCGCTCCAACAAATAACTCTGAGACAGTTGCCTCTTGAAAAAAGCACCTCTACAAAACATTTTCTGAGGATCTCAGACTTCCCGTATGAACTTTAATAAAAATTACAGTCAATTTTTATTAAAAAGAGAAATCAACTGCAAGGGTTTCAATGTATAGGGATTCCTTGACTTACGATGACAGTTGAGCCCAGCGTTTCTGTTGCTAAGTGAGACAGCTGTTAAGTTAGTTTTGCCCCATTTTACGACCTTTCTCGCCACAGTTAAGTGAATTGCGGCAGTTGTTTAGTCACATGGTTGTTAAGTGAATCTGGCTTCCCCATTGACTTTGCTTGTCAGAAAAGGGATCACATGACCCTGGGACATTGCAGCCATCATAAATATGAGTCGGTTGCCAAGTGTCTGAATTTTGACCCTGTGACTGTGAGGATGCTTTTACAGTCGTAAGTGTGAAAAACGGTCAGGTCACTTTTTTCAGTGCCGTTGTAATTTTGAACGATCACTAAGTGAACCATCATAAGTCAAGGACTACCTGTATACAGCAAGCTCTGACTTTTCCCTTCAGTCTCTTTTAGTGGAAACTGAATTTTAACTCCTCTTCAGGTGCAAGGAGATAGGTTTTTAAGCGTCATAATTCACGCTTACGGGGCTGTTCAGTGGTTACCAAATTTCCAGGGTTATTTGGGGGGGTTTCCCCCCTTCTTTTAATGGTCCTGTTTGTTCGTTCTAAGCCCGTGTGGCTCCTTTGATGCTGTTGTGGGACCTTGTCTGTTTTTGTCCCAAAGGTGCTTTTTTTTTTTCAAGAGGCAACTGGACTTTCTGTCTTTTTTTCTTTTGAAGACGTTTCACTTCTCATCCAAGAAGCTTCTTCAGTTCGTCCCTTTTTTGGATAGTTGTCGATTACATTAGCAGGCTACAATAGCCACAGTTGGAGGCCTGGTTGTTCTGCTCTTGGGACATAATCAGTGGTGGGCTTCCAAATTTTTTCCTACCAGTTCTATCATGAGAGCATGCTTCGCATAGCGCAGCACTCAAAAAACCGTCCTCTGTGTCAGCGCTAGTGAGGTGAGCTGTTTTTTTTAGCTCAGCTGAGGCGCAGCAATCCGGTCTTCCGTGCAAATCAGCTGAGGTAAAAAACAAGGGAATATAGGACAGGAAAGGGGGGGGAGGCGGGGGGGCGGGCCCACCAGAGGCGGTATTTGCCGGTTCTCCAAAACTAGTCCAAATTTCCACTACTGGTTCGCCTGAACTGGTCCGAACCGGCTGAATTCCCAGCTCTGGACATAATCCAGTTTCTGTTTTATGAGGGTTTTAAAGGTGGGTGTATGAAAGGGTCCAGGGAGGCCTAAGGATCCACAAAAGAAACACATCCATTTACACCGTGGTAATACCTCTGAATTCTTCTTTTAATGCTGTATACCCTAGTGAAGGGAACGGTAGCACCCCGAGCACAGAGAAGTTAGGTGCAGATAAGAGATCTAGCGAAGAAGACAGGAAGGAGAGCAAATGTAGGATCACTTTCTACTGTGGACCTTTCCAGGGAGCCAGCAGGTAAACCAAACCAGAAAATATTGAATTGTTTGTGTCTTGAATACGGCGCCGCGATGGCTCAGTGGGTAAAGACGCTGCGCTTCTCAGCTGGAAAGCCGGCAGCCGCCTGGGTTCGAGACCCGAACGCCGCGGGATGGGATGAGCTCCCATCCTCACCTCAGCTCCTGCCAACCTAGCAGTTCGAAAGCACGTAAATGTGAATAGATACAGGTAGTCCTTGACTTAACGACCACAATTGAGCCCAAAATTCTATGTTGCTAAATGAGAAATCTACTAAGTGAGTTTTGCCCCATTTTACGACTTTTCTGGCCATAGCTGTTAAGTGAATCACTGCACTTGTTCAGTTAGTAACCCAATTGTTAAGTGAATCTGGCCATTTGAGCCATTTGAAGTTACCAGTAGGTAGTCCTCCACTTACAACCTCAACTGGCACCAGAATCTCCATTTCTAAGCAAGGCGGTTAATTCTGTGAGTCACACCCAATTTTACAACTGTTTTTGCCCTGGCTGTTAAGCAAATCACTGCAGTTGTCGAATGAATTATGCGGTCGTTAAGTGAATCCGGCTTCCCCCATTGACTTCGCTTGCTTGAAGCGGGTCAGGAAGGTCTCAAACTGGCAGTCACATGATCCCCCTGCCATCGTCATAAATACGGGTAGCCCTCGACTTATGACCACAATTGAGCCTGAAATTTCTGTTAAGTAAGACATTTTTTAAAGTTTTGTTCCATTTTACAATCTTTCTTGCCTCCATTGTTAAGTGAATCACTGCAGTTGATAAGTCAGTATACCGGTTGTTAAGTGAATCTGGCTTCCCCATTGACTTTGCTTGTCAGAAGGTCGCTAAAGGTTGATCAGGTGACACAGCAACGGTCATAAGTACAAACCATTTGCCAAGGATCTGGATTTTTGATCACACATCATGGCAGAGGCTGCAAAGGTTGCAACTGTGAAAAATGGTCGTAGGTTCCCCTTTTCAGTGCTGTTGTAACTTTGAACGGTCACTAAATGAACTGTTGTAAGTCAAGGACTACCTGTGCATGCTGGTTGCCAAGCACCTTAATTTTGATCCTTTGACTCGGGATGCTGTAAGGGTCATAACATTGATAAGTCCCTTTTTCAATGCCGTCATAACTTCGAGCGGTTGCTCAACAAATGTTTGTAAGTTGAGGAACATCTCTACCCACATGGGCTAAAGTAACAGAAAGACTGCAAAAACCTCAGAGATTTAAGCAAGTAAACCTACTTTCGTATGGTTTTCAACAGGCAGTTGTGGGTAAAAATCAAGGGTCTTTCAAAAGAGGTGAGCACTGACAGAAAGAGCCCCTTTTGAAAATTAAGGGTGTGTGTGTGTGTGTGTGTGTGTGTTCATTTGAAGGATGGCCAATGTAGGTATAAGGAAGGCAGATGGAGAAGGAATGGATTACATCAAACAAACTCTATGGAGATTCTCCGTCATCCAGGTCGTGGTTGTCCCAAAAGGGCTTTTTTCAGGAGGCAACTGGACTTTCTTGTTTTGTTTTGTTTTTTTAAAGACATTTCATTTCTCCTCCAAGAAGCTTCTTCAGCTCTGACTGGATGGTGGGGAGTGGAAGGATTTATATTCCTTGCGGACTGCTGGTCATTTGCATCCTTTTTAGAGAGCTGTCGAGGCCACTTGGAGGTTTATCTATGTACTCAGGGTCACCTGAGTGGTGCAAATGGGTGTGCAGCCTTCTTGGCTGCAGGATGCTTTTCTGCCTTGTGTCCCTTTACTGGTGAAGACAGGCACAGGCTGTTGGGGACGAGTCTTATGTTGTTTGCATCTCAAACTGAAGTGCAAATGGTTCCCGTAGTCTGCCATTTTTCTTTGGAAGTCCGTTCCCCACCATCCAGTCAGAGCTGAAGAAGCTTCTTGGATGAGAAGCAAAACGTCCTCAAAGAAAGAACAAGGAAGTCCACTTGCCTCCTGGGGCGGGCGGGGGGGGAATGGACGGACGGGGGGACACCTTTGGGATATGAAACAAATGAATGCTGAAAAACTTACAGGTAGTCCTTGAGTTATGACTGTAATGGAGCCTGCCCGTTACAGGTAACCCTCGAGTTACGACCACAGCTGAGCCCAACATTTCTGCTGTTAAGCAGAACAGTTACTAAGTGAGTTTGCTCCATTTTACGATTTTTGTTTTCTTTGCCAGTGTTTATGAAGGGAATCACGATGTTTATTAAGTGAGCAATGTGGTTGTTAAGTGAAACTGGCTTCCCTATTGACTTTGCTTGTCAGAAGGTCACAAAAGGGGATCTCGTGACCCCAGGATGCTGCAGCCATCATAAATACATGCCAGTTGCATGATGACGTGGCCCTGGGGATGCTGCAACAGTTGGAAGCGTGAAAAGCAGTCCGAAGTCACTTTTTTCAGTGCCGTTGTAACTTCAAACAGTCACTAAATGAATAGTCGTAAGTCGAGGACTACTTATATGGTCATAAGTTATAATATTTATAAAATGGGTCGGTTATGTGGCTGATGTAAGTTTATGGCCTTTTGGGGAGCAGTTCTGAAGCAAACCCACAGTTAGCTATTGTGGGTGGGCTTTGCTGAAAATTGGAAAAATTGCCGTTTTTCAGCAAAATAATTGTAAAACATGGTTAGGTGACTGTAGGACGCTCGAAACAGCCTTAAATGTGCCCATGTTGCTGAGCATTCAAAGTGTGGTCATACGACCAAGGACATCTGATCAATGAAACTTTGGCTTCTGGTCATAAATCCCCTTTTCCAGATCAGGTGTAATTTCAAATGGTCCCTAAGCGAGTAGTCACAAGTCAAGGACTGCCTGTAGATGAAAAATAACTTTTTGCAAACCACTGGAAATTGTTTTGTGAAAGTTGATTATCAGGTTTTTTAATTCTCATACGGCTTCATACTCGGTACCTCCAAGTGTGTGGGATGGAGATGGGATGGGATGGAGCCCCCGTTGCCCGGCTGTGTGGAATGTGGGTCTGTTTTCCCAGCTTGTACAGATTTTATATATATTTTTGGTATATCTTTTCAATATTGAAAGCAGCCTAGAATTACTCGGGTGATGTTGTGGCTTGGCAGACTTGGACAGTGAGGAGGTTGGGGAGGAACCTGGTCCAGTCCTGGAGTCTGGAGAAGGCTCGGACAAGGGCTCTGCGTCGGAGGCAGAGGTGGGGCCAGGGTCGTCCGACAGTTATCGGCTGCCTTTGGAGTCTGAGATCAGTGGGGCAGAAGAACAGCTGGAGCCTGTTCCCAATGTGCACATGCACAGAGCTGCTAGGAGAAGGGAAAAGTTAAAGAACAAGGGTTGACTTGGGAGTAAAGGCTCAGGTGGATGGTGAACGGCCCCTCCCATAGGGAATAAAGAGGAGCAAAAGGGGACTGGTGTTTGCAGGAGACAGTTAGTTTGTTTAGTTAGTGTGAAGATTTGTTCGTTCCTCTCAGAGAAATCCTTGCCAAGTATTTTCTTGTACAACGTTGCGCTTGGAAGTTATCGGCCTGGCAGCTCTCTAAGCCTGATAAGGTCTGTGGTTGCAATTCACCCTTGAAAGAATGTTTGCCGGGACTTTGCCGGATGTGAATGGATAGGAATTCACATTAGCCAAATAAAAAATGGGTTTTGTCGGGACAAGGAGTCTGCTTCGTGATTTTGTGAAGCCTAGATCAGAACAGGTGGGGTGGATGGCCATATACGTTCCCCAAATAAATAAATATTCTTTTTTTTTTTTACCCCACTTCAGAGGTTGCTGGATGGATATATGGGAACTCATGTCGCAGGAATGTCGAGATGAAGTAGTCTTAATCGATTCCAACTGCCTACTAGAGACCCTAGAAACTTACCTCCGAAAACACAGGTGAGTAGCTGGGATTGGGAGCACCCTTCTCTTCCCCCTCTGCGTTTTACTCCTTGTGGTCAGTAAAGGTGCGTCAAAGGTGACACTAGGGTGGATTCAAAGGAGCTGAATCCAGTTATAGAAGCTTTTAAGGGAATCCGCCTGCACTCTCCTTTGGAAGGACAGATCCTGAAGCTGAAGCTCAAATACTTTGGCCACCTAATGAGGAGAGAGGACTCCTTGGAGAAGACCCTGATGATGGGAAAGATGGAAGGCAGGAGGAGAAGGGGACAGCAGAGGATGAGATGGTTAAATTCAGGGGTGAGATTCAGCCGGTTCGGGCCAGTTCGAACGAACCGGAAGTTAATTTTACATCCAGTTTGGTGAACCGGTAGTTCCAACAACCAGGTGGCCCCGTCTACCCCGCGCCTACCAGGAGTCCCATGAGGCCCATCTGGCTCCCAGGTAGGTGTAAGGTGGCCTCCTGGAAGCAAAAATGGGGCACGGAGGGGGGGGAATCTGGCGCCCCTCCTGCCCCGTTTTGGCTGCCAGGAGGCTCCAGGGAGGCCTTCAAGGAAGGAAGGAAGGAAGGAAGGAAGGAAGGAGAAAGAAAGAGGGAGGGAAGGGAAGGGAAGGGAAGGGGGAAAGAAAGGAAGGAAGGAAGAAAGACAGAAAGAAAAGGAAGGAAGGAAAAAGAAAGAAAGAAAAGAAAGAAAGAAAGAAAGAAAGAAAGAAAGAAAGAAAGAAAGAAAGAGAGGGAGGGAAGGGGGAAAGAAAGGAAGGAAGGAAGAAAGACAGAAAGAAAAGAAGGAAGGAAGAAAGAGAAAGAAAGAAAGAAAGAAAGAAAGAAAGAAAGAAAGAAAGAGAGAAAGAAAGAAGGGAAAGTGAATGAGATATGGATGGAGGAATGGATAGAGGGAGGGAGAGAAAAAGGAGAGGAAGGAAGGACCACAAACCCTGGCACTAGACGCAGCTTCAGAGGATGCTTTGAAACAGCACAGCAACCCCAGGTCGGAAGGGAACTCAAAGGTCATCTAGTCCAAACCCTATCTGCAGCAGGAGACATCTGGCTTATTTTGGTGCCTCACCCAGTCACATGACCACCAAGCCACACCTACAGAATCGGTTGTTAAACAATTAGAATCCCACCCCTGTTTAAATGGTGTCATCAACGCAACAAACATGAATTTGGACAAACTCCAGGAGACGGTGGAGGATTGGGGGTGCAGGGGGGCTGGCATCCTATGGTCCTTGGAGTTGCGAAAATTCGGAAACTCAGCCGACTCGACAACAACACAGAAGCTTCTATTTTTTTAATGTTTGAACACCATTTTTTTTTTTAATCTGTGGCAGCATCCCATGAACCTACAAACCCCTTTTCCAGGTAGTCCTTGACTTACAGCCACAATGGAGCCCCAAAATTCAGTTGCTAACTGTGGAATTTGTTAAGTGAGCTTTGCCCCACTTCGCGATCTTTCTTGCCACAGTTGTTAAGTGAATCACTGCAGTTGTTAAATTAGTAACATGGTTGTTAAGTGAATCTGCCTGGCTTTGCTTGTCAAAGGTCACCAAAGGGGATCATGCGACCCCAGGACTCTGCAGTGGTCATAAATATGAGCCGGTTGCCAATCATCTGAATTTGGATCATGTGACCATGAGGATGCTGCAATGGTCGTAAGGGTGAAAAATGGTCATGTCACTTTTTTTCAATGCCGTTGTAACTTCAAATGGTCACTAAATGAACTGTTGTAAGTTGAAGACTACCTGTACTTGATTCACCATGTTGGATTGGACACCACAAGAGATGCCTATAGAGCCTATTTGAATGTGTGTGTGTGTGTGTGTGTGTGTGTGTGTGTGTGTGTGTTAAAGCCAGAAAAAGCATGCAGTGTGTATGTTTCTCTCTCTTCTCGATGTCTTTCCCCTCCTCCTCTTAAACATTTAAAGAATAAAATAAGTAAACAAAAAAAGGAAGAAAAAGAAAAAAAAATATGAGTAAGTAAATAATATGGTCAGAGCTTAAAATTTGCTATTTCAGAGATTACATACTGTAATTCAATGAATATTTACTACTAAATTCATTAAATCGTCTTGAGACGTAATTGTCCATCGTTACAAAACTCTCAGTGTTCATAGTTCCATTGATGTCAGCACACTATCCTAACCTAAAATAAATGCACATATTATAAAAAGAAAAAAGGAAAATACTAAAAACAGTGAGTGAAAACAATATTAAGCCCCAATTCTCTTTTTCACCTCGAGGAGTATTTGCCAATCATTACAAAACTCTTAAAACACTGATGTTTATATTGATTGTCACCTTGGTTTATCGTTATCTAAAGTAAACACACGCGATCTTATGAAATGAAAAAAGGAAAACCTGAAATACTAAAAATCGATAGGTGAAAAACAGTGCTGTATGAAGTATCCTCCCGAGAAGTAATTGTCAATCATTACAAAACTCTTTTAAGCATCAATACTTATATCAATTGTCCCCGTGGTTTATCATTACCTAAATAAATGGGCCACATCTCATGGAACGAAAAAATACTAAATACTAAAGAATGAGAGTTGAAATCAGTATTACTTTCTAAATTCTCTGCCATTGTACCTAACTGCTGATTACAGGTAGTCCTTGACTTACGACCACAATTGAGCCCAAAATGTCCATTAGTGTGCAAGACAGTTAAGCGAGTTTTGTCCCATTTTACAACCTTTCTTGCCACAGTCATTAAGTGAATCACTGCGCTTGTTAAGTTAGTAACAACAGTTGTTAAGTGAATCTGGCTTCCCCATTGACTTGGCTGGTCAGAAAGTCTCAAAAGGTGATCACATGACCCTGGGACATTGCAGCCGTCGTAAATACGAGTCGGTTGCCAAGCGTCACATCTTTGATCATGCGATCACGGGGATGCTGCAATGGTTGTGTGGAAAACGATCATAAGTCCCTGTTGAGTCGCCAGGTCACCGGGCAAATCACCTGGTGGCGCAGTGGTTACAATGCAGTCTAACTGCAGTCTAACTCTGCCTGTAAGTGTGGTGTTCGATCCTGACGGGCTCATGGTTGTTGACTGAGCCTTCCATGCTCCCAAGGTCAGTGAAACCAGGACCCAGATTGTTGCGGGAAAGATGCTGACATTGTAAACCACTCAGAAAATGCTGTAAAGCCAGGGGTGGGATCTTCCAGGTTTAACAACCAGTTTGGTGATCACGCGCTTGATGCGCATGTGCAGCGCTCAACACAGCGGAGAAGCAGCAATCCTCTGTGTCGCGCTAATCAGCTGAGATGATATAGGTAGGTTAAGCACAGGGGCAGGGCGGGCACATGATAGTTGCAGCAAACTGGTTCTCTGCCAGTTGATTTTCTGAGCAAGGGGTTCAGCCAAACCGGTCCGAACCAGGAGAATCCCATCCCAAAGCACTAGGAGACGGTATTTAAGTCTAAGTCAGGGGTGCCACACTCAAGGCCTGGGGGACAGATCCAGCCCATGGGGTGCTTAGATCTGGCCTGTGGAGCTCCCCTGAAAACAGCGTTTTCCAGTGAAAATGGAGCTCGGGAGGTCTGCGTGTGGCCCTACGGAGCTCCGTTTTCACTGGCAGAGGGTTGCAAGAGCCCATCACAGCCGAAAATGGAGCTCAGAACCCCGTTTTCACTGGCACTCTGGCCACCTCAGGCGCCCCCAAGACAAGTGACATCAAGTTGGCCGCCCCTACCCCTGCCCCCCCACACACACACATCCCAAGGTCAAACACAACCCTGATGTGACCTTCAGTGAAATCGAGTTTGACACCCCTGGTCTAAGTGCTGTTGCTGTTTATTCAGTGCCATTGTAATTTCAGACGGTACTAAACAAATGGTTGTAAGTCAAGGATTGCCTGTACATCCAATTATTGATCGCCATTAAAACTGCATCTGGCGAATGTCTTTCCATCAAGTACTTTGCCCCGTAAAAAATGTCTTTCTGTTTTCCTCTTTTAAGAAAAAACAAAATTCTATAATACCCCTGTCAACTCATAAAACATTTCTATGCCTGTTTTAATAGTTGCCATTAAAAAGTGTGTCTGTGGGGGGGAAATTCTGGAAGAGCAGTGCAGCAGTTTGAAAGTGAAAGTACATTCCAACTCTTCTCTTTAAAAGACTGTAACTAAAATACCAGAGATTTTTCCCGCGAATATATTTAATTGGAGAATGTGAATGATGACACCCAGCCTGTGAATGTGCTCAGTTGGAGAATCTGGTTTATGAGACGCTCAGGGGGGAAGGGGGGAAACAGGGTCACAGGGGACTGTAAATGACGTAGGCGAGTTGGCTTCATACAGGGCAGTGCCTGTATGTCGCCTCTAATGAATCCTTTGGATTTTTTTGAAGTTTGTCTCGAGAATCATGATTTGATTAAAGTGATTGCTGGAATCCTGACATTCCCCCTCTCCCCCCCCTTTTTTTTTGAACTAGGTTTTGCACCGACTGCAAAAACAAAGTCTTGCGGGCTTACACCATCCTGATCGGCGAGCTGGACTGCAGCAAGGAGAAAGGCTACTGCGCCACCCTTTACGAGGGCCTGCGCTGCTGCCCTCACGAGCACCACATCCACGTCTGCTGCGAGACCGACTTCATCGCCCACCTCCTTGGCCGAGCCGAACCCGAGTTCGCAGGAGGGTACGAGTATGTAATTGGCTAGACTGGGCTTTCTAGCGCTTTTGCTTCCTTTTTTTTTTCCCCTCTCAAAAGAAAATGTATATTTCTGTCTCGAAGATATACATTGTGTGCTCGGGACTGCCGCACCTCTCTCTGGGTCTGCCGTGCTGTTGGCGCTTGTTGGCGCATGGGCCTTCTGAGTGGAGCTTGCTCAGTGCTGCTGGGACGTGGGTTTGCCACACAAGCCAAACAATTTCCTTTACAAATAGCAGCTTTATAAGGCAGGGGTCCCCAAACCCTGGACTGTGGCCTGTTCGAAACCGGGCCACAGGAGAAACGGCCAAGCGCGTATGTGAAATTCCGCTCGCGGAGCTCCACTTGCGCGAGTGGCAGACGCTTGCCCCCGTGTGAGTGGCGCTTCGTGTGCAAGTGTAAGCTCTCTCCACTAACGTGTGAAGTTCCATGCGTGAAAGCAGAGCTTTGCGCGTGTGTTTGCCGCTCGCACGAATGTACTGTGTGTGCATGCATGTGCTTGCCACTCACACCTGCCCTTCCTGTGCTGGGCCAGGCCCCCAAGCGGGAAAGGTTGGGGACCCCAGTTATAAGGGATTCTTTGGGGAATCTCTTTTATCAATCTGCTGCCTGCAATCACTAGGAGAAGATGAGTTCTAGTTCTGCCTTAACCATGAAAACTGTCTGGGTGATTTTGGGGCCTATCACGAGTTCTAGTCCCACCTTAGGAAAGACAGCTGAGTGGGTTTGGGCCTATCGCCAGGAGACAGTGAGTTCTAGTCCCACCTTAGGCAGG
>NW_020769354.1:3768723-3779078 GCF_900518735.1 Pseudonaja textilis
GGGCCTATCGCCAGGAGACAGTGAGTTCTAGTCCCACCTTAGGCAGGAAAGATGGCTGGGTGGCTTTGGGCCAGTCATGCTCAGCCCAGCCCACCTGACAGGGTTGTTGTGAGGAAAGTAGTAGCAGGAAGGTGTGTTGGATCTGTTTGGGGCCTTGAGTTACTTATAAAAATAACAAGAGGCAGGATAGAATCAATACATCCATCTCTGATCCTGGTTCCCAAACGGCGCAGAATGTTTTCGGTCTACACATTCCAACCTCTCAAAACCGCATACCAACCTGACCTGAACCATCCTCCAGCTTGGCCACCAAGCCATTTTGACTTCAGAATACTTCTGATAACCCATTTCACCCCTGGATGAGAGTGCAGCATTTGAGGTTGGAATATTTTCCCCTCTACAAGCGTTTCTGACCTCTTTACGGGCATCCTGCTTAGTGGCCTGCCATTACAACGCGTTATAATAACTTGAGTTTTCCAGGGGAAACTTTTAGGAACTTTTAAACTTAAGTTTATTATACTAAGTTTGCTTCTGGTGTTTTTTCCCCCCTGCAGTGATTCACTTAACAACTGCGGTCATTAAATGGGGCAAAACTCAGTTAACCAGTCTTTTGCTTAGCAATGGAAATGTTGGGGCCAATTGTGTTCAAAAGCCGAGGATTACCTGTACATGAATCCATGGTGTACCCTTGCATGATACTGGACTACGTTTCCCAGCATTCTCTCTATATAGCTGAGCCTGCTGGGAAATGCAGTTGAATCACATTTGGAGAGCTGCCTCAGTTTTAAACTGCCTGTTTCTGTTTAAATTGAAACCTCTGAGTAGCTGTTTGAAATAGCAATAGCACTTTAGACTTATATACCGCTTCACAGTACTTTATAGTCCTCTCTCAATCAGTTTACAGAGTCAGCCTCTTGCTCCCAGCAATCTGGCTCCTCATTTTACCCACCTCGGAAGGATGGAAGGCTGAGTCAACCTTGAGCTGGTCAGGATTGAACCGCTGGCAGTGGTTAGCCTGCCATAGCAATAGCACTTAGACTTATATACCGCTTCACGGTGTTTTACAGCCCCTCTCTAAGTGGTTTACAGAGTCAACACATTGCCCCCAACAGTCTGGGCCCTCATGCGAAGCCTTCTCCTGGCTCTAAGGAAGTATCCCCTTCTGCTACAAACAGCCAGGTTGTGGTTGCGGGGAAAATAGGAGGAGGAAAAGAGTATTATGTACATTTTCCACCTTGAGTTATTTATACAAATAGTAAAAACGGGATTTAAAAAGTCAAATAAATAAGCAAAGCCACAGAGGGGTGTCGCGGATGTGTTTATTAAAGCAAGTTTGCTGTCCTGTTTTTTCCATTTAAAAGGGGAAAACAAGGTTCCATCATATAAAAAAAACAAACAAAACCATCACCATCATGTTTTTTGAGATGTTTTGAAGGATTAAGACATTCGAGTAAACAAATGTTTTTTGCATGGATTCCTTTTGAAAAGGAAGGCTTTCCTCGAGCTTCCGGGAGGGCGGAAATAGCCTCCCGGAGCTCCAAAGGCTCTCTGGAAGCTGGAAATGGACCCATTTTCCGCCCTCTCTGAGCCTCCACGGGTGCCCTGCACTTTCCCGCATTCAAAACGGGCCACGTGGGGATTCCAGGGAGGGGAGGGGCTGGGTGGGTGGATGGTGCCAGCCCGGAGTGGGATTTGGGGGTTCTCCGAATTGCACAGAATCTTAGCTAGAGGCTTTCCCGAACCCCCAGCAGCCCACCCCTGATCCGAGGCCTTTCCCTCATATCTATACCCCAACACTGCCCAAATCCATGAAAAGGGTGGGGCTTGGAGCATTGGTGGAATTTTGGTCACTAAGCGATGCAATTATTAAGTGAGTCATCAGAGGATTGGATCCAATTTTATAACTATCTGATGTCAAACATTAAGCCTATATATATATATATATAGAGAGAGAGAGAGAGAGAGAAAGAGAGAGAGAAAAGAAACAGACATCTTGCGATCTGCGGAACTAAAATTATATTTACTTCCTAAGCTTTTGTCAGCCTCTGCTGACATCATCAGAGTATTAAGCTACCATTACAGAGATCTCTGCCTTTATATATCATTAACCAATTTAGCCCTTGCATGCGTAATAGGCCCTTTCAACCTCCTCCGCCTTCCAAGGGCCTATTATGCGTGCCAGGGCTAGCTAAATTGATTAATGATATATAAAGGCAGAGATCTCTGTAATGGTAGCTTAATACTCTGACGATGTCAGCAGAGGCTGACAAAAGCTTAGGAAGTACAATAAATGTAATTTTAAGTTCCGGAGATCGCAGGATGTCTGTTCCTTCTTTTGCATATAGAATAATGAAATGAAATAAAACAAAATAATAAAATAAAAAGATAAATAAGCAAGCATGCAAGCAAGCGAGCAAACGAATCCTGTGGTCATTCAGTGACCCACGTGGTCATTAAGCAAATCCAGCTTCCCCAATTGATTTTGCGGCTGGGAAGCTGGCAGCTCGCGGTCGTGGTGCGATCCCAGCACAGTTCACCCCGTCGTAAAGGCGAGTCAGTTGCCAAGCGCCCAAATTGCAATCATGTTGACTGCAGCGGGCGAGGCGACCATGAGGACGGGGCTGTAAGTGGCATTTGTTGTTGTTGTTGTTGAGGCCATCGTGAGTTTGAACCGTCCTTAAATGAACCGTCCTAATTTGAAGTCCACCTGGACATACAGATTACAAAAAAAAAAAAAAAACGGTGCTGGGAACTCCTAATAGAAGTTGGAGTTGCAACAGGAGAAGTGCCCAGTGCCCAAGGACTACCTTGCCACGTTTCCCTGTTTCCTTTTGTTTCCTCCAGGAGACGAGAAAGACACGCGAAGACAATAGACATTGCCCAGGAAGAGGTCCTTACCTGCTTGGGCATCCACCTGTATGAACGGCTGCACCGCATCTGGCAGAAGCTGCGGGCCGAGGAACAGACTTGGCAGATGCTCTTCTACCTGGGGGTCGATGCTTTACGCAAAAGCTTTGAGGTAGCAGCTCTCTGGTTACCTTGCTTACCTGGAGGGGTAGAAGCAGGAAGTAGGAAAAGCACTCCGGTCTATGGAATTCTGGGATGAACTGAATTCAATTCAAAATTGAATTCAATTCAATTCAATAACCTTTATTGTCAGAGTACAACATGTATAGGACGACATTGGCTGAGCCTCACTTCGTGCATCCCCACCCCCCCCAAAACACAATACAACTCACAGTGAAGACAAAATCCCTAAATAGGGGTGGGGGGGAGATGTCTGTCCGTGTCCCTTGGAACAGGGCTGTCCAAACTTTCTGGCTTGGACTGGTAGCATCAGGGGGCAGGAAGTGGGAATGGGTTCAAGAGCAGTAGCACTTAAGACTTGTATACCGCTTCACAGGGCTTTACAGCCCTCTCTAAGCGGTTTACAGAGTCAGCATCTTTTTTTTAATTAATATTTTTTATTTTAAATACAGATAATACAAACATAATACCTATGCATTTCAATGCAAAAGAAAAGAAAAAAGAAAAAAATACAAATATTACAGTGCACCCCACCGCCTGAGACCACTTTTTCCTTATAATTCTTCTATAACAATTAACAGATTTACTATATATTCCAATTGTGCCCTTATCCTTTTCATATCGACATATATTCTTGAGTAGGTTTATTTCCTTTGCCTTTCACCGACACTGATTTCATAACCACCACCCGGTAGTTCATTACAATTGTTTGCTTTAATCATCCCTTTTTTAAATTTAATTTTTGTTGTTAATTTATCATTTGTTGCCATACTCCAAATTTCATTATACCGCTCATTTCTTTGAATATCCCAATTTTGTCCCCAATATATAGCCATCACTAATCTAGCAGCCATTACCAAATTTACAATCAATTCCTTTTATGTTTCATTTATATCACATTTTTCCACCAATAACAGTAATACAATGACATATCTAAATTTACATTCAAAAGTGCATTAATTTCTCTAAAC
The DNA here is from genome assembly GCF_900518735.1 of Pseudonaja textilis. The sequence goes on from NW_020769354.1 coordinate 3,772,722, forward strand.
ACCCTATCCGATATTTTTTGTGCATTATCACAATCCCACCACATATGCTTATATGTTCCAACCTCTTCCTTGCACCTCCAACAAATATTTGTATATTTACCATCTATTTGATTTAATTTATGTGGTATTAGGTACTACCTCCATATCACTTTATATCAGTTTTCCTTAACTCTAACCGACATACTCTTATATGCTCTTCTATTCCAAATATTTTTCCAATCATTATCATTTATTTCTCCTAAATCTGATTCCCAAATTAATTTTAAACCTTTTGCCTGCTCTTCTAATTCAGTTAATATTCTATATATTTTCCCAATTCTTCCTTTACCTATATATTCTTCATTCACCTCACATTCTTTTATAATCATTTCAAATTTTGTTAACTATCTTTCTCCTCAAACCCTTCTTCCCCTTTTATCCATTTCTCTAATTGTATCAAAGTCAACCAATTTAATTTAATATCTGATAAAACGTTCTTTAATTCTTGTGTTATATTCTTTATCTTGTTCTTCCAGTCTTCCCATCTATATATCTGATTTTCTTATAATTTACTAATCCATTCTTTCAATTCAATCTTAGGGAATATCTCCATTTATTCCATAATCCTATCAAATTTTTCAAAAAGGAATTTTGAATCCTAGCAATTTTTAAAATATCCTTTTTAAACCAATATGTTACTACAGGTTCACCTATTTCCCTTAATTCTTTCAGATAACAGATAATCAGAGTTGGAAGGGACCTTGTAGGTCATCTAGTCCAACCCCCTGCCCAAGCAGGAGACCCTACACCATTACTGATAGATGGGAGTCCAATCTTTTTTTGAAAATCTCAAGTGATGGCGCACAAGCTGTTCCATGGGTTGATTGTTCTCACTGTCAGAAAGTTTCTCCTTATTTCGAGGTTAAATCTCTCCTTGTTCAGTTTCCATCCATTATTCCTTGTCTGGCCTTCGGGTGCTTTAGAAAATAGCTTGACCCCTTCCTCCTCCCTGTGGCAGCCCCTCAAGTATTGGAAGACTGTTCTCCTGTCTCCCCTGGTCCTTCTCTTCCCTAGACTGGCCATGCCCAGTTCCTTCATATGCTTTAGTCTGTTTAGATGATCTAATCATCCTGGTTGATCTATATCCCTCCATATTAAATCTCTAGTTACTGGTATAATATCTGGGATCACCTTTAATTGATTAGCTACCTAATAATTTCTAACTTTTGGAAGACCCAGCGCACCCTTCTTTAATGGTTCATACCATAATGCTCTACTTATTCTTGCTCTCTTGCCTCCATTACAATACACCTCCAGCAACCTCTGTATTTGCTTTCATTCTTGATCCAAAAATTTAATTGGCATCATCCATAGCAAAAAAAAATAATTTTTGGTAAAACTTTCATTTTTACCCCAAACAATCTGGGTCCTCATTTTACTGACCATGGAAGGATGAAGGATGAATCAACCTTGAGCAGCAGAAGGTTGATCAAACTCCTGGCAGTGGGCAGAGTTAACTTGATTCTTTCGTCTTCCAACTTCTACCTCGTGTTTCTAACCATTGATAAAACCTATTCCATGTTAAATAGTATTCCGTATCTCCTTTATCTTTTATTTTTAGTGTTTGCCTGTCCATTTCCACACAGTCTAGTATCTTCCTTATCGTTTCATCCTCTAAACAGGGTGTTTTCATTCTTCTGCTGCACGTATACAATTCTTGCTCCAGTCAAAACATGTAATATTAAATACATTGTCCCTTCGTCGTAGCCCTCTGAGGTGATCCTTAGTAAAAACAATTCTGTCCTTTCACTCTTTCAAAGTCTCAATATAGTTTTTATATCGTGGCGACCGAAACCGGATGCCCTAAGGGTAGGATACAGGGTCCCGGTGTAGGGTTAGTGTCAGGATTTCGGCAGTTACTCCAATTAAATCATGAGCCTCAAGCCACACTCCCAAAACTAAAGAGGATTTATTTGAAGTTAGCATTCTATGTCCAGCACTAACCTGGGCGTAGCCAACTCTGCGATATGTAATTCACTGTCACCCTTGATCCTGCTTTGCCCCCTTCATCCAACGAAAATCCATAGCCAAGAGTCATCAATCGTGCTCTCCAATTAGATTTTTTTTCGGGGCAGAAGCTTCAGCCATCAAATCAGTCTTTGAAGAAAATAGGAATGGAATGTACTTTCGATTCCACACTGCCGGTCTGCTCTTTGAAACTTCCCCCCACTCCTTCTTTCTGCTGTCAACTATAAAACATATATACAAAATGTTTTATGAGTCGACAGTAGTTTTAGGGAAGGAGCAAAACGTCCCCTTCGCTCCTGCCCCGCTGATCCACTCTTTGTCTAAGCAGATGGCGGTGGAGAGGGTGCAAGGCATCAGCCGGCTGGAGCAGCTGTGCGAGGAGTTCTCCGAAGAGGAGAGGGTGCGGGAACTCAAGCAGGAGAAGAAGCGCCAGAAGCGGAAGAACCGGCGGAAAAATAAGTGCGTCTGCGAGATCCCGGCTCCTTTGCAAGTGATGGAGGAGAAGGACATGCGGAGCCAAGAAAAGGTGAGGGGCGCCGGACTCCTGCATGGATGGATGGATGGATTGCTGCCTGGTTTTTGAAGTGGGAGAAAGGGGTGGGACTTCCTTTTAAGCTGTCTTCTCCTTGAATGGGAGGCTGGGGGCAACAACGTGGCGGGATGGAGGTGCAGGTGTCCCGTGACTTACAACCGTTGGTGGGGTTCAATTTTTTTTTTACTACCAGTTCGGTGGCCGTGGCTTGGTGGGCGTGTCAGGGGAAGGTTACTGCAAAATCCCCCTTCCCTCCCCACCCCATTAACCTGCTTTCCAGCTCCGTTCTCCTGTGCAGGGCAACCAAAGGAGACCCAGCCGATCAGCTGGGACTCAATGGGAGGCAGAGAAGAGATGGGGTTGGCGGGGCCAGTCAGAGGTGGGATTGGCCGGTTCTCTGAACTACTCAAAATTTCCGCTACCAGTTCTCCAGAACTGGTCAGAACTGGCTGAATACTACCTCTGCTTACAACAATTCCTTTGACGCAAGGGTGTCAAACTCCGTTTCATTGAGGGTTGCATCAGGGTTATGTTTGACCTCAGGGGGGTTACTTGGACTCGCTGTCCAAGCCTGCCACCAGCTCCGCTGGCCGCTGGCGGGCCACAACAGCCACCTTGCTTGCACCCGCAAGCAGAGCGTGTGGCGTTCACATTCCTTTTCTGTCTCTTTGAAGGAAAATTTCTTGGAGACCAGCTGCACAGCCTGCGGCAGCCCGGAAGAGCGGAGCAGCTGCGTCGAGGTCATTGTGACCAATGCGAACGCTTCCTGCACTTGTCCCACCAGTGGCGCTTTACTGCGCTCCCCTAAAATAAAGAAAGGTAGGTCGTGCCAGCTCTTGGCCGAGGTTGCTTTGAGTTCTGGTTAAATAACCAAATTGGGCTGTTTATGTGGGATCCGCGGTGCTCTCTGAGTTTGGTGGCTTTCGTGCAGACGTCTCATGACCCAACTAGGTAACATCATCCGTGCTAGAAGGGACTGGGGTTTGCACTCTGTTTATATATAAGTGGCTGGTCCGATCAGCGTTGGTGGGCGCATTCTTGGTGGTTCCTAAATAGGCTGTTGTTTTCTGATGGTTTGTTTGAAATTGGTCGTTCCTCGTTTGGGTTATTGTTTACCCTGAACTTTGTTGTCTTCTTGTGGACGATTCATTCCCCAACTAGGTAATATCATCAGTGCTACAAGGGAGTGGGGATTGCAGATGGGAGGAAAAGGAGCAGGAAGGACTGTAGGGGCGGGCTGGGTGCTTTCTGAGCTTGGTTGTTTTCTTGCAGACGTTTCATGACCCGATTAGCTAACATCATCAGTGCTATGGGTGGAGTGGGGATTGCAGACAGGAGGAGGAGAAACAGGAAGGACTGGGGGTCCTGGGTGCTTTCCGAACTTGGTTGTTTTCTTACAGATATTTCATGATCCAGCTAGGTAACAGCATCAATGCTAGATAATGCAAGCAACTTGACATTAAACCAGGTGTCCAATTCATCAAACGTTTTCTACGCCCGTCTTATAGTTGCCAACAGGAAGAGACGGGGAGGAAGCGGTTTGAAAGTGCAGTGCAGCCGTTTGGAATTGAAAGTGCGTTCCATTCATATTTTCTTCAGAGATTGTAACTAGGCGACTGAAGTTTCTGCTGTGCAAAAATCTAATTGGAGAACACGATTGATGACTCTTGGCTATGGACGTGTTTCGTTGGAGAATAGGAATTATGATACACCCAGAGGGGTGGAGGGAAAACCAGGGTCAAGGGTGACAGTGAATTACGTATCTCAGAATCGGCTACACCCAGGCAGTGCCGGACATGTTAACTCCCAATAAATCCTGTTTAATTTTGGAAATTTGGCTTGAGGCTCATGATTTAAATGGGGGTAACTGCCGGAATCCTGACCCCAGGATCACTTGCATAATATTGTATATAACGTTTGTGCTTTTTTGTACCTAAGTGCCTCAAGAAAGAAGCGCGTGAGCTTCTGGCAAGTCAAGAAAATTAAACAAAAGGAAAAGATAAAACAGTAACCTTTGTGGCTTTTCGCTCCTTCCCGTTTCACAGCTTCGAGGAGGTTGAGGCTTTTGTTTTTTTAATTTCAATTCACCGCAGTTCAGCGTTGTGACCAAATTCTCAGCTGTGGTTTATGTTGACTGTGGTTTGTTTGGAACAGTCTTAAGTGGGTTTTTTTGTTTTTTAAATCAAAGCTCGGATTGTCCAAGCATTGTGCTTGGCTGGTGCAAGCTGCAGTGAATCAGAAACTGAAAAGAAAGCTTTGTGGTTCCTTGTGGCCCTGCTATGGGAGAGCAAAATGGACTTGGGGCGAGGGTGTAGTCTAGCCCTGCTGCCATTAGGATGAAACAGGATTATGGAACCTGTGGTTCTCCAGATTGGGTAGATTGGGGCCCCATGGGTGTTTTACTTGTGTGTTTAATTGAACATGCAGCAGATTCAAAACAAATCCAGCAGACTTTTCTGCCAGTGGATACTGCTGAACGTTGACATACACCATTACACACACACACACACACAAGGCAGTTTGGGGTAGTGGATAAGGTGCCAGGCTAGAAACCAGGAGACTGAGAGTTCTAGTCCCACCATGAAAGGAAGCAGGGTAACTTTGGGCTAGTCACGAGGAGACTGTGAGTTCTAGTGCCACCTTGATATGAAAACTGGCTAGGTGACTTTGGACCTATCACCAGGAGACCGTGAGTTCTAGTCCTGCCTTACACACGAGAGCTGGCTGGGTGACTTTGGGCCAATCACCAGGAGACCGTGAGTTCCAGTCCTGCCTTACACACGAGAGCTGGCTGGGTGACTTTGGGCCAATCACCAGGAGACTGTGAGTTCTAGTCCTACCTTAGACATGAAAGCTGATGGGTGACTTTGGGCCAATCACCAGGAGATGGTGAGTTCTAGTCCCTCCTTAAGCATTAAAGCCAGTTGGATGACCTTGCCACTTTTAGGTTACTTCTAAAAATAATAAAAAAGGCAGGATACACATAAATAAACCCAAATAAATAAACATACATGAAACATACACAGTGGTGGCCAATGTAGATCTTTCAAACACATGGTTATCTTCTTACCGCCTTAACCGTTGTAAAATTTAAAATTGTATGTGTTAGGGCAGCGGCCCCTAGCCTTTTGCGCACCAGGGACCGGTTCCGTGGAGGGAGGTAATTTCCACGTACTGGAAGGGGCGTGGCTTCACGGGCTGGCTGCATTCTGCGGAAGGGGGGTCTTCCTTTGTTTGCGTGACCCAGTTTCTGGCATGCCACCGACTGGTGCTGGTCCACGGACTGGAGGGTGTGGCGCCCCTGCGTTAAGAGACCTGTGGATTTCCAATCCGGCGGGTTCTTTTTTTTTTTTTCACCATTACCAGCCTGTTTCTTCGGCCCTTTGTCTGAACAGCGCTTAACGTCTCTTCCAGGTTTATCTGCTCACTGTAATGGCAGCGATTGTGGCTATTCTTCCAGCATGGAAGGCAGCGAAACTGGTTCACGGGAGGGATCGGACATCGCTTGCACCGAAGGGATTTGCAACCACGATGAAAATGGTAGGAATGCTATAAAAGGTTTGTGCAGCTACTTTTATTTTTCCTGGGTTCCCCCCCACCCCCACCCCTTTGGGAGTATCTTCCAGAAGTCAAGACTGACTTAAAAGGCCCATCAGAAAAAGAAAATGTTTTATGGGAATGTTTAACCCCTTAAAGGTGACCATGATGTGGTTGCTGTATCAATCTAGTTCAGGGATCTCCAAACTTGGCCACTTTAAGACTTGTGGACTTCAACTCCCAGAATTCCCCAGCCAGCATGGCTGGCTGGGGAATTCTGG
>NW_020769354.1:3779478-3809349 GCF_900518735.1 Pseudonaja textilis
GAGACTGTGAGTTCTAGTCCCGCCTTAGGCATGAAAGCCAGCTGGGTTACTTTGGGCCAATCACTCTCAATCATAGGGTGCTTGTTATGTGGAAAAGGAGAGGAGGAAGCATTATTAAGATTGTTTATAAAATATTTTTGTGTTGTTTATAAAAATAATAAAAATGGGATATAAATAAAACAAATAAATCCCAGAAAGATCAGAGAATATTCAGAAAGAGGCCCTTGGGGCAGGATGAGTCTTAAAAATCTCCAGGGATGAAGCCCGTACAACTTCTAGTGGCCAGCTGTTCCACTAGTTAATTGTCCTCACTGTTAGGAAGTTTCTCCTTAATCCCAGGTTTCTTCTCTCCTTGATTAGTTTCCATCCATTGTTTCTTGTCCTGCCTTCTGGTACTTTGGAGAATAAATTCCTCTTTGTGGCAGCCCCTCAAATAGTGGCTTACTGCTTTCATGTTCCTAGTCCTTTTCTGTAGCCTGGCCATGTCCGATTCCTGTAACCGTTCTTCATATGACTATGGAAATATGTCCTCCAGATCATGGTTGTCACAAAGTTGCTTTTTTCAAGAGGCAATTGGACTTTCTGATTTTTTTTAAGGTGTTTTGCTTCTTATACAACAGGGGTCCCCAACCACCGGGCCGCGGACTGGTACCGGTCCGTGGAACATTTCCTACCGGGCCACCGGTTTGCTGGGCGCCGCCATCTTGTTTGACGAGAAAGTGCTTCCGGGTGAGCTTTTCCAGTTGGAAAGCGGCGTTTGGGTCCTGAAGGAATCCTCGCGCCTTAGTTTCATCGAAGGAGGGAGCTTCGAACGAAACTAAGGCACGAGGATTCTTTCAGCACCCAAGGCAAGGCGAGCCGAGCGACCGTCCCGAAGCGAAGCCCATCGACAAAGGTACAAAGGAGGAGTTGAAGGTGGCGGGGAGAAGCGGGGGACGGCTGGCTGGCCGGTCGCTCGGCTTGCCTTGCCTTGTCATGTGTGCTGATGCCGGTACCGGGCCGGGGATCATTTTGTGATGCCGGTACCGGGCCGTGGCACAAAAAAGGTTGGGGGCCACTGTTATACAAGAAAACAGCTGTCTGCAAGGAATATAAATCCTTCCATTCCCCACAGTCCAGTCAGAGCTGAAGAAGCTTCTTGGATGAAAAGCAAAACGTCTTCCAAGAAAACCCAAAAAGTGCCATTGCCTCTTGGGAAAAAAAGCACCTTTGGGACATTCTTCATATGTTTAACATATGTTATATATTATTAGTTAGTAGTCACCTAGGAAAGATTAAGGCTCAAAGGCATTCACGGGAGGTGAAACCTTGCCCGTTTGTGTTTACAAAATGAGTCCATTACGTAAATTATGGGGATTGGCTAAGACACTGAGCTTGTCGGTCAGAAATTTTGGCTGTTTGGCAGTTCGAATCCTTAGCGCCGTGTAACGGAGTGAGGCTCCCATTACTTGTCCCAGCTTCTGCCAACCTAGCAGTTGGAAAGCATGTGAAAAAATGCAAGTAGAAATATAGGGACCCTTTTGGCGAGAAGAGAACAGCGTTCCATGCGCCTTCGGGCATTTAGTCATGCCGGCCACATGACCACGGAGACATCTTGGGACAGTGCTGGCTCTTCGGCTTTGTCACGGAGATGAACACACCGCCCCCTAGAGCTGGAAACGAGTAGCACATAGGTGCGAGGGGAACCTTGACCTTAATGAATCCATGCTACTTCCCCATTTGGTCTCGGGACATCGCAGCACAGTTTGGGTGGAAGGCCTCCCAGCCGCCTCTGCTCAAGCGCCTCTCTCTTCCTCTTTCTCACAGTGGATGATCCGTGCATCCACCGTTGCGAAGACAAAGAAGAGGATGGGGACAGTTGCGTGGAATGCTGGGCGAATTCGGAAGATACTAACATGAAAGGCAAAAACAAGAAGAAGAAGAAGAAAAACAAGAAGTGCGAAGCCGAGCACGTAAGTGGGGGCATTTTAGGGTCAGGTTTTTGGGTTTTTTTTTTTTTTTTTTTTTTTTTTTTTTTTTGCTTGCATGCTCAGGGCTTAGCTTGGATGTCGGCCAGGCTCCCCCTCGACCTCTTTTCCTCCCGGGTGCCTGTTGTTCCCAGGGCCCCCTACCCATCTGAGGGCAGCAGATTACACGGCTGGGAATTCAGCATCATTGTTAGAGAGAAGCTGTCCAACATTGTTAGCAGGATTATTATCATTTTTTTAAAAAGGAGACAATGAGGCCGGTTAATGAGGAACCGGGTTAGCCATAAATTAATGCTCTGAGTTTGTGAATAAAGTGGCCGTTGGATAGAGGTGTGGCTAAATGGAGGAGAGGAATGTCTCTTTTGTCTTCGGATCTCGGTGGAAATGAGCAGGAGTCATTTTGAATTGAACAAAACCCAAACGCAAGGCAGGGCCTCTCAGTCCTGGCCAGCTGAAGGCGGGTGGACTTCCAACTCCGAGAATTCCCCCTCCAGAATTGAATCCCACACCTCTTCAGGTTGCTAAGGTTGAGAACGGCTGTCATAGGTACAGGTACAGGCAGTCCTTGCCTTATGGCCACAATTGAGCCCACATTTTCTGTTGTTAAGTGAGACAACGGTCCCTGGAACTACCGGTTCACCCAAACTGGTCCGAACCGATAGAATGCCACCCCGGCCATAAGTGTGAAAAAAATGGCCCTAAGTCACTTTTTTTTTTCCAGAGCCGTTGTAACTTTGAACGGTCACTAAACGGGGTGTTGTAAGTCGAGGACTACCTGTACAGAGAAGATTGCACCTTTGTTGGAAGAGGGGGAAACTTGCAATGCGGTGCAAACTCAGGAAGTCCAGGGAAATGGCACGGAATCCATGCATGCAAACTCAGGGAGGCAGAGGAAAAAGGAACTTGGGGGAAGGGTGTCAGGGAAAGAAGACATAGGGTGGGTGTATGTACATGTAGTCCTTGACTTACAACAGTTCATTTAGTGACCGTTCATTTAAAGTTACAACAGCAGTGAAAAAAAGTGACTGAATGACCCTTTTTCACAGTTACAACCTTTGCCGTGTCCCTGAGAAATTTTGATCATGTGATGAAAATTCAGAGGCTTGGCCACTGGTTCATACCTATGACCATTGCTATGTCCCGGGGTCATGTGATCCCTTTTTGCAATCTTTGACAAGCAAAGTCAGTGAGGAAACCCGATTCATTTAAATCCGCAGGTTGCTAACTGATCAATTGCAGTGATTCCCTTAAGAACTATTTTACAATGCGCCGAAATGGACAAACTAACCCAAGCATTAAAAAATAAAGAATCCTCAACCTATTATAACAATTGGAATCCTTGGTATAATTGGCTAAACCAAAGATAGATCACCTCTAGGAAAATTAAGGCTGAGGGCTTCCGAAGCAGAGATAAAGAAAAGCACCGCCGACGATATTTTTGAAGAAGAAAGGACCTTACAGACAGTCACAAAAAATATGGTTTTATTTTAATTGTTTTCCCTACTCTTCCCTCCCCTTCCCTTACTTTTCCCTCTTTCTTCTCTCAAGCCTTCCTCTCTTTCCCTCTTGGCCTATGCTAAGACCTGTTTGTCTTTTTGTTGTACATAATTTGTAGTTGTGTTGCTTTTTTTAAAGGTAAAATTAATAAAGTTTTTTCTAAAAAGAAAAAGAACTATTGCAAGAAAGGTCGTAAAATGGAGCAAAAGTCGCTTATCAACTGTCTCACTTAGCAGTGGCTCAATTGTGGTCGTAACTTGAGGAGTACCTGCAGTGTGTGGTTAAAATTTGTGCATTGTGAGAAAGTTTGGCGTTTTGTTTTTTTTCCCATACTCCTTGCATTTTGGTGAAAGATTTAGTTCTGGCTGTGGTATCCTTTAGGTCCGTGATGGTGAACCTATGGCACGTGTGCCGAAAGTAGCACGTAGAGCCATCTCTGCGGGCATGCGAGCCGTCGCCCCAAATTCAGTTCCATTGCACATGTGCGCGCACCTCCCGTCAGCCGGCTCATTTTCGGGTATCTGCCGCGCATGCGTGCGGGGGGGCAGGGCGCATACGGGAGACACATGCGCAGGGGGTGGGGTGGGGAGTACGGGGGGGGTTTCGCGTGTGCATTGCCTTACGGGCGCAGGCACGTGTGTGCACGCCTGCGCATATGTGGACTTTCGGCACGCGACGACAAAAAAGCCTTCACCGCTTTAGGCTGTGGGTGTTTCTTTCCAAGGAGAAAAGAACCTCCGTACGTACAGTTTTGAGCGGAGGCCGAGCGTCTTCGCATTTTAGCAGCAGCGAGGCTGCCAAACGGTTTTGGGCGCCGAGGTCCTGCCTATCATCAGGTCATCCCATTTGCAAATTTTATTGGTCGGTTGGCTGGTTCAGTTGATTTTGGAAGGAGGCCACCTCACGTCAAAAGCAGCTGAGGGTTGCTTTTCAAACGCCTCCTCGTAAAGCCCCAAGGGAACGGGGGTGGGTGGGGGATAAACGTAACAATAAGGCCTTGGAGAATATAACAATGCAACGGTCGAACGGTTATCGGGTTTGCTAATGGCCCCGGCCCCGGCCCCAGCTGGGAGAGCCCAAGTTTCGCGACCTTTCCTGAAGAGGCAGAGCCGAGTGCAACTCCAGGGGAATTCATCAATTCCAAGGGAAATCCTCCTGGGGGCGTTGATGCATCCCATATACCCAGGGGTGGGCTTCAGTGATTTTAGCAGCCGGTTCTCTGCCTGGTTGCTGGGTGGGCGTGGGCATGGGGGGCGTGGCCTAGTCGGCCTCCTGTACGGAGGGTGGGGAGTTAGCCCTCCCTGGGCTCTGTAGGCTTTCCTCGAGTCTCTGGGAGGGCGAAAATGGCCTCCCCAGATTCCGGAGGCCAGAAATGGGCCCATTTCTGGCCTTCTCTTAACTTCCGGGAGGCCCATTTTTCGCCCTCCCCGAGCATCTATGCAGGCCCTACACTTACCTGGCATCCGCATCGGGACACCTGGGAGGGGAGGGGTAAGGGTGGGAGGGGCCATCCAGGAGTGGGATTTGCCGGTCCACTGAACCTGCCATAAAATTAGCTAACGGTTAGCTACGGGTTCGCCCGAATCGGGGCAAACCAGTAGCAGCCCATCCCTGCATATATCCCAATAGGGAGGACAGACTCTGGGTCCCTTCCCCAAAACTGTGCCATCTGGTGTGACTCAGGAGGGGTGGATTTGTAATGATAGTTCCTCCCCCGCCAAAAATACAAAACATGGATGTGTCCCCCCAAAGCTTGCATCAGGATGAGTGGATACTCAGTTGATGAATTGTAGAGTATTTTAGTTCTGATGGATGAGTTGTGATTTCTGATTGATTAAGTTGTGATTTGATTAGTTCTGATTTCTGACTGATTAGTTCTGATTTCTGATTGATTTTTCTGGTTTGTTTAGTTCTGATTTCTGATGGATTAGTTCTTTTTGATTAGTTCTGGTTTATTTGATTATTCTGATCTGATGAGTTCTGATTTCTGATCGATTGTGATTTGATTAGTTCTGATTTCTAGTTGATTAGTTCTGATTTTTTTGATTATTCTGATTTGATTAGTTCTGGTTTCTGATTGATTAGTTCTGGTTTCTGATTGATTAGTTCTGATTTGAATAGTTCTGATTGAGGAGGATTTCTGATTATTCCGATTTGATTAGCTCTGATTTCTAATTGATTAGTTTAGATTTCTGACTGATTAATTGTGGTTTCTGATTTATTATTCTGATTTAATTAGTTCTGGTTTAGTTCTGGTTTCTTCTTGATTATTCTGATTTGATTAGTTCTGATTTCTGATTGATTAGTTCTGATTTGGTTAGTTCTGATGGATTAGTTTCAATTTTGAGTTCTGACTATGGTCTGTTGGTTTTAATACGATGTGTTAGCATTGTTGTCTTTTTCATTTGATTTGATGATTCTTTTTTATTCCCAACTAAAGTTACATCTGAGTTGTGCAACCATATAAATAGATCTAAATAAACAAATGACACCCTTCCCAGGACTTGAGCAAGTTGGAAAATGAGGGTAGGCGGGCAAACTTCAGAGGGATTGAAAGAAATCTGACAAAATTTGTTGTCCCCATCATTTGTCTCCTGAATAACAAGGACAGCTCAACAAACCCTACCTGGGGAAATGCAAAATAAATTCTTAAGGCCCTTGAGAATAAGGTAAAAAAAGAAACTACCAGGAAGGAGATTTGCAAAACTGCCAGGTGGATTTCAGTCCAGCTCCACAAAACAGATAAATCCTAGCTCTCTTGGTCTAAGAGAGAGTGGTCTAAACCAAGCTCTCACAAAGTGGTCAGTATAACCCCCCCCCAAGAGTGAGTGGGAATGTCCAATGAGCCAATCAGTGATTGGATGTCAAAAAGGGGACAATAAATGGCTATATGCTGACTCTGTAAAACCGCTTAGAGAGGGCTGTAAAGCACTGTGAAGCAGTATATAAGTCTTAGCGCTACTGCTATTGCAAACTAACTCTGCCCACTGCCAGGTGTTCATTCCTGACCGGCTCAAGGTTGACTCAGCCTTCCATCGTTCCAAGGTCGATAAAATGAGGACCCAGATTGTTGGGGTCAATAGGCTGACTCTGTAAACCACTCAGCGAGGGATGTAAAGCACTGTGAAGCAGTATATAAGTCTAAGTGCTATTGCTATTGCAGGCAAACTGTGCTCACTGTCAGGAGTTCGATCTTGACCGGTTCAAGGTTGACTCAGCCTCCCATCCTTCCAAGGTGGGTAAAATGAGGATCCAGATTGTTAGGGGCAAGACCCTGACTCTGTAAACCTCTCAGAGAGGGCTTTAAAGAACTGTGAAGCGGTATATAAGTCTACGTGTTCTTGCTAGTGCTATTGTAGATTACCTCTGCCCACTGCCAGGAGTTCGATCCCCTCTCAGCCTTCCATCCTTCCAAGGTCGATCAAATGAGGGCCCAGATTGTTGCGGTCAATAGGCTGACTCTGTAAACCACTCAGCGAGGGATGTAAAGCACTGTGAAGCGGCCTATAAGTCTAAGCGCTATGGCGATTTTTTTCCCCCTCCCTCCAGATCCAAAAGCTGAGCAGCTGCCTGGTGGAGACCAGTAACCGAGAGGGTCCGGTGACTGCCACGCACACAGACTACCACCGAGACAAGACCAAAGACCCCCATGCCGAAATCTGTTGTCGCATAGAAAAAGCTGGGCCCGCAACGGTACCTTGGCTGGAGCACAGGAAAACAGCCTTGTTGCGTGCGGAATCTTCAGAGGCACCTCCTGCTCCGGAATCAGGGAAGGGCGCAAAGAGTTTGGTGGAGCTCTTGGTAAGTCTCAAAGGACATCCCATATGTCTGTGGAGATTCTCCGTCATCCAGGCCACGGTTGTTCCCGCCCCAAAGGTGCTTTTTTTTTTTCCCAAGGGGCAACTGGGCTGGCTTTGCTTTTTTTGCTTGAAGAGGTTTCGCTTCTCATCCAAGAAGCTTCTTCAGTTCTGTACCGAATGGTGGAGGATGGGAGGATGTATACTCCTTTGCGCTCATCTGGTCGTTTGCACTCTCTCTGAGGATCATTGAGGCCACTTGGAGGTTTATCTGTGCCCTCCGGGTGACCTGAATCAGAGTGCGAATGGGTGTGGAGCCTTTTGGGAGCTGCTGAAAGGATGGTGTTGTAAGCAGGAGAGAGGTGGCGTCGTATCCGTCAATTTATTTTTCAAAGCATCAGAGAGAAGCAAAAATGTTAGGTAACTAATCAAGGAGAGAGGCAACCTGGAATTAAGGAGAAACTTCCTAATAGTGAGGACAATTAACCCGTGGAACAGCTTGCCACTAGAAGTTGTGGGTGCTCCGTCCCTGGAGGTTTTTAAGAGGAGACTGGACAGTCACTTGTCTGAAGTGGTTAGGGATCTCCTGCTTGAGCAGGGGGCTGGACTAGAAGACCTCCAAGGTCCCTTCCATCTCTATTCTGATTCTCTGTTGAGAGAAAGCTATCCACTCAGAAGAAGACCATCCTCCACCATTCAGTCCGAACTGAAGAAGCTTCTTGGATGAGAAGCAAAACATCAAGTCCATTTGCCTTTTAAAAAAAGGCATCTCTGGGACATTTAAGAAGGAGTTGGCCTTGCAGTCTGCTTTTGCTAAGAGAGAGGAGTGAGAAAAGCAACTTTGGTTAAAATGGACCAGGCTGGTGAAGTCTGTATCTTCCAAGGAATGTTGGAGCTCATGATCAGGAGAATTAATTGGTATATTAGCTCAGGTAAGATTGGGGAATGTGAGAGATTCGTGAATTCAAATATCCGTTCATTTACTTACCCATTTGTTCATACTTTTATTTATTTATTCACTTATTCATTTGTTTATTCAATTATTCATTCACTCACCCGTTTATTCATTCATTTACCTACTCATTCACTTACCCATTTGTTCATTCATTTCCTTATATATTTCCTTATCATTTATTCACTTATTTGTTATATTCATTCACTTACTCATAGAATATAGACCATAGAATAACAGAGTTGGGAGGGACCTTGGAGGTCATCTAGCCCAACCCCCTGCTGGAGCAGGAAATCCTGCACCGTGTTACACAAATGGTTGTCCAATCTCCAGTGTTGGAGCATTCACAACTTCTGGAAGCCAATCGTTCCACTGATTAATTGTTCTCACCATTAGGAAATGTCTTCTTATTTCTAGGTTGCTTCTCTCCTTGATTAGTTTCCATCCGTTGCTTCTTATTCTACCTTCTGCTGCTTTGGAGAATAGCTTGACTCCCTCAGCCCCTCAGATATCGGAAGACTGCTATCATGTCACCCTCAGTCCTTCTTCTCATGAAACTAGACGTACCCAATTCCTGAAATTCTTCGTAATGTTTTAGCCTCCAGTCCCCTAATCATCTTTGCCATTTATTTATTTCACTTTATTTATTTCTCTTATTAATCGATGTCATTTATTTATTCGTTCCTTCAGCCATCCGATTTAAATGCTCTATTCGTCTCAGTCTAACCCCTCGTGGTATCTGATAATCTAAGCTGCAGCTTACAAAAGCTTCTGTCTTTTAATACAGTGTGTTAGTCAGAGAAGATGCTACCAGGCTCCTGATGTTTGTTTGTTTGTTTTATTTGTTTATTTATTTATTTTGCCATTGTAGACTAACACGGCTCTCTTCCCACATCACTCACAGTTTGTGACTCTGGACTGAATACATCATAAGCAATTAAGTCCAAAGATAACTGTCCCACAAGGAGGACATTCTCGATTTAGTGAACTACCTCGAAGAGGACGTTCTTGATTTAACAGTGGTTGCTTTGCAACTTTTGGACATTACAACAGACTTTCCCAGAGCTTAGGACCCAGGCTCAAAGTTCCAGTGGCACTCACACCCCCACGATCACGAGATCATATTTGGGTGCTTAAGACTTTTTGCAGTATCCCACGTCTTGTGATCACAATTTTCAGCATTTTTTTTTTAATGCCAGACACCAGAATATACTTCTGCTAAGAACCTTGATGGCACAGTGGTTAGAATGCAGTATTGCAGGCTACCCCTGCCAACTGCCGGCAGTTTGATCCTGTTCTGTCTCGAGGTTGGCTCGGCCTTCCATCCTTCCGATGGAATGAGGACCCAGATTGTTGGGGGCGAGATGCTGACTCTGTAAACAGAGGGCTGTAAAGCCCTGTGAAGCGGTATGTGAGTCTTAAGTGCTATTGCTACGGCAGGCTAACTCTGTCCACTGCCAGGAGTTCGATCCTGACCTGATCCAAGGCTGACTCAATCTTCCATCTTTTTGAGGTCGGTAAAATGAGCCCTCAGATTGCTGGGGGCAAAACCACTTAGAGAGGACTGTAAAGCACTGTGAAGCAGTATATAAGTCTAAGTGCTATTGCTATTGCAAACTAACTCTGGCCACTGCCAGGTTCGATCTTGACCGTCTCGAGGTTGACTCAGCCTTCCATCTTTCCAAGGTTGGGTAAAACGAGGACACAGATTGTTGGGAGCCAGATCCTGACTCTGTAAACCCACTTACAGAGGGCTGTAAAGCACTGTGAAGCGGTATATAACTCTAAAGTGCAATTGCTATCACCATCCTGCAAGTAACCCACTGGTTAAAAAGGGGTTCATTTAACAACGGTTACTTTCCCTCCCCCCCCCCCCCCCCCCCCCCCCCCCCGGGAAAGTTAAAACTGGGCTTTGATCAGTTCACCATAGGGATGCTGCAAACAGTCGTAAGTGTGAAACACTTAACCTTTTTCAGGACAATTGTCAGGGGTGGGCTTCAAAAATTTTAGCCGTGGGTTTTCTGCCCAGTTGCTGGGTGGGCGTGGCCATGGTGGGCGTGGCCTAGTTGGCCTCCTACACCATGGCGAAGAGGGGTGATTTTGCCCTCCCCAGGCTCCGGAGACTTTCTTCAGCCTCCGGGAGGGTGAAAACTGCCTTCCCCCCCCGGGTTCCGGAGGCTCTCTGGAAGCCGGACACGGGCCCATTTCCAGGCTTCCCGAACTTCATCGTGGCATGTTTTTCGCCCTCCCTGAGCCAGCGCGTGCACCCTGCCCTTACCTGCATCCGAAACGGGCCACGTGGGGACTCCTGGGAGAAGCGGGATGGGCAGGAAGCTGCCAGGAGTGGGATTTGGGGGTTCTCTGAACTGCACAGAATCTTAGTTAGGGGCTCTCCCAGGGGTGGGATTCAAATTTTTTAACAACTAGTTCTGTGGGCGTGGCTTAGGAGGTGGGCGTGGTTTGGTGGTCCTGTGACTGGGTGGACATGGCTTGGTGGTCATGTGATTGGCTGGGCGCGGCCAACTCAACATCACTCACATCGAGGCACGCATCTCCTCGCCTGGCCTCTCATGACTGTGGGGATGCTGCAACAGTCCTAAGTGTGAAAAAGGGTCATATGTCACTTTTTTCAGTGCCCGTTGTAACTTTGAATGGTCACTCCACACAGGCTAAGTACCAGCAAAAGAGGGGGAAAAACTCCAGAGACAGTTCCTGAGACAGGAAGTCTAGTCCTGCCAAGAATGTAATAAGGGTTAACGGAGAGGCAGTTTCTGTAAGCAACACCAGAATGTTTCCTTCCTGCCTTCCTTACAGGATTAGTCCAGTAATTTCTTCTAACAACCGGTTCTCCGAACTGCTTAGAATGCTAACAACCGGTTCTAGTGAATAGGTGCGAACTGGTAGAATCCCACCCCTGGGCTCTCCCGAACTCCTGCGAACCCCCAGCTGCCCACCCCTGGCAAGTTCGAACATCCCCTAAACGAACGGCCGTTAAGTTGAGGGTTTTTTGCATTTCTCGTCTCTCTCCCTTTGTGCTTTTTCAGGATGAGTCCGAATGCACTTCCGATGAAGAAATATTCATCTCGCAAGATGAGATCCAGTCCTTCATGGCCAACAACGAGTCCTTTTACAGCAATAGAGAGCGGTACCGACAGCATCTGAAGGAGAAATTCAACAGATACTGCCGCCTGAACGATCACAAGAGGCCGGTGTGTGGCGGTTGGTTGACAACAGCTGGAGCAAACTAAACCGAATAAAATTAGCTCTGTCTTTCAGTCAAACTGTCAAAAAATGACTACTTGCGCGTTTTCTCTGTCTTCGGAAAACCGTCTCTCTTAGCGACTAAACAAAATTGTATCTTTTTAAAAAGGAAAAAAGACAAAAAAAAAAAGACGGTGGTTTTCTTTTCTTTCGGTCTTTCTGTCCTTTCTGTCTTTTTTCTTTCCTTTTTCCTTCTCTTCCCTTTCCTTTCCCCTTCTTTCTTCTCTCTCCTCTTCTCTTTCCTCTTTCCTTCCCTTCCCCTTCTCTTTTCTTTCTCTCCCCTTTCCCTTCTTCCCTTCTCTTTCCTTCTTTCCTCTGCAGGAGGCTGGTGGAATTTAATCCCTTTAATTTAGTTCCCTGCCCCCAATCTTACTGTATTTCCAGGCTTCCTGGTCTCTAGTTTTTGACAAAGAGAACTGAGACCAGCCCCAAAACTTATCCTAATTTAAAAGCCACCTCTTTTCATTCAATGTTTCTCTTAACTGTGACACTTATCAAACAGGAAAAAAAAAAAGCAGCTTAGTGACAAAAGTAATGTTGTACTTATAATTCTGTACAGAAATGACAATGAGCTCAATATAAAAAAGGATTTTACAAAGTAGACATCCATTTGCAAAAAAAAAAAATTTAAAAAAGATGTTCTGGATGTAATATGTCGGAAGCGCGGTGTGCAAAATTTAAAAAATAAAGAATATTTATTAAGATGCATAGTAAAAAAATAAGAAAAGACAAAAAATATAAGTGTGTTTGTTTCTGCCGTCGTTCGTGAAATCGGAGGATGTGGGAAGCTTGCCAGCGTTAGGTTTAAATTTTAAGGGTTGACAATATATATATATATATATATATATATATATATATGATAGAATATTTTATCACTTAGGCTGAGAACACGGCTAACAGCAATGCGCTGGTTAAGCTGCCTCGTTCATAATAGAGGAGGGGAAAAAAAGGTTTCAAAGTGATCACTTTAAAAGGCCTGATTGCATCCCATAGTTTGTGGCTTATGGATCCAGTAATCATGATAAAAGATGAACTCCTGGAGCCTCTGCAAGTACCATCATGCACATTGCTTGGCACTGGTGTAAAAGTGGCCTGCCATGGTCACCTCTTCATTTTATTTTTAAATTTCCTGGTGGTCTCCCATCCTTTCTTAGATTGCATGTTTTCAGGAGAACCGCCAAAGGCCGAGTGTCAGGGTTCCAAGTAATAGATCCATATCCAGCAAAAACTCCAAGCCAGGTAGCATCTTCAAGGAATAGCTTTATTGGAAATATCATATCGGCACAGAGTAGAGTAGAATACGGTAGAGTACAATAGAGTAGAAAGGAATAGGAATAGGAGTAGAATATTTATTGGAATTGGAATAGAGTAGAATAGAATATTGGAAATGGAATGGAATGGAGTAGAATAGAATAGAATAGAATAGAATTCTTTTATTGGCCAAGTGTGACTGGACACACAAGAAATTTGGTCCAAATGCTCTCAGTATACATAAAAGATACATTCGTCGAGTCAAGAGTCATCAGGTACAACACTTAATGATAGTGATAGGTTACAATAAGCAATCAAATCATACTAGGAAACAGTCAATATAAATCGTAAGGATACAAGCGATAAAGTTACAGCCATACAGTCACAAGTGGGAGGAGATGGGTGATAAGGAGTGATGAGAAGATTAATAGTAATAGTAATGCAGACTTAGTAAATAGGACAATGTTGAGGGAATTATTTGTTTAGCAGAGTGGTGGCATTCAGGAAAAAACTCCTTGTGTCTAGTTGTTCCAGTATGCAGTGCTCTATAGCATCGTTTTGAAGGAAGGAGTTGAAACAGTTTATGTCTGGGATGTGAGAGGTCTGTAAATATTTTCACAGGCCTCTTTTTGACTCCTGCAGTATACAGGTCCTCGATTGAAGGCAGGTGGGTAGTAATTGTTTTTTCTGCAGTCCTAATTATCCTCTGAAGTCTGTGTCTGTCCTGTTGGGTTGCAGAACCAACCAGACAGATCTGGTGAAAACAGAGTCTGAAGATTCCCACAGTTTTTCACCCAATTAAAAGTTTTCCTCTCATCCCCAAACACGTGGTCCAATCAAGGCGCTGTCTGGCGCCATCACTCCGCCTTCCTCCGACCAGGTGTGAGAATGTCCTTGGTTCCCAAGATAAAGTATTTTGTTTTGACTACACAACTCCAGCTCTCTCTAATCCCCTATCTCCCTATCCCTTGGCTCCAGTGTGGCAGCACTAAAGCTCCAACATGACCAGTCAGGTCAAATTCAGAGTTGACACCAAAACTTAGATCCAATAGAACAGCATTTCTTTTTTTTTTAAACAAATTTTATTAATTTTACAATTTAAAACAAATCAACAACCCATACACAAATAGAAAAGCCAGAAAAGCGCAAGGAAAAAAGAAAGAAACGCGAAAAGAAAAAAAAGGAACACTTAAAAACATTCTCATTTTCGACAGTTTGTAAGATCTTTTCTCTTCTTAATTTATATCATATACGCACATCTTATCCATATCTATATTTAGATTATACTCATATAAATCCAATTACAAAAGACCCCTAAAAATCAAAGAGTACAAAATCAGATAATAACAGCCAAACACAATTTGAACTTAATGGAACAAGAAGAAATGGAAATAAATTTGAAAATGACTAAACAAATTTATTTTGAATATGCTAATAAACCAGGAAGATGGCTGTCTTATAAACTTAAAAAAAGGAAAGAAAAGAGATTGATATACCAATTAACAGACGAGAAGGGCGACATACAACAAGAGATAGAAAAGAAAAAAGACATTGTACACAAATACTTTGAAGAGTTATATAAAGAAGAAATCAATGAGGATAAAATAAGAAATTACTCAGATGAAACGAAAGACAAAGTAATTGGAGATGAACTGATAGAATTATTAAACAAAGATATTACATGGTCCGAATTGAAATCAGCAATAGAGAATCAAGGGAATAATAAAACTCCGGGGCCAGATGAGATCCCGGCAGAATTATATAAAGCAATTGCAGAACAAATTGGACCACTGATGATGGAAGTGTTTAACGAGGTCTTAACTGGTAGCTAAGATGCCAGATTCGTAGAGGGGAGCATTGATTTCGCTGATCCCGAAGGAGGAATCTGATAACAACTACACACCAATTTCACTCCTAAATACTGATTATAAAATATTCTCCTCTATTATAGTCAACAGATTAAAACAAGTTTTAAATCTGTACATACATGAAGACCAAAATGGATTTCTCCCAACTAGACAGATAAAGAATAATTTAAGAGCAGTAATAGATGTTTTAGAATTTTATGAAGCCCACCCTGAGAAACAATCTGCACTCATGTTTTTAGATGCGGAAAAGGCATTCGACAACTTAAATTGGCACTTCTTAATTCAAAAAGTTTATAATATGAATTCAGGCACCAAATTTGAAAATATCATAACAACAGTTTACGATACACAGCAGGCCAATATCATAATAAATGGGGAATACACTGGTCCAATAAAAATAGAAAAAGGAGTCAGACAGGGTTGCCGCCTTTCACCTCTTCTCTTTATATTCGCTTTAGAAACACTCAACACGAATTAGGCAAAATCCTGAGATTAAAGGACTGAAGATTAAAATAGAAGAATACAAATTGCAAGCGTTTGCCGATGATATGGTTTTCTTTTTGGAGGAACCAATAGAAAAAGGACATAAATTGATAAAAGAACTAGAACAATTTGGTGCAGTAGCAGGACTTAAAATCAATAGAAAAAAAACCAAAATTAATGACTAAAAATCTAACAGAAGACCAGAAAAAGGAATTAGAGGTAAGTATGGGAATACAGGTAACAAAGAAAGTTAAATATTTAGGAATCTGGCTAACACCACATTGTAAGACACTCAAAGAGAATAACTATGACAAATTGTTGCAAGAAGTAAAGAAAGATTTAGAATCATGGAGTAGGTTGCAACTTTCACTATTGGGCAGGATTGCTTCTATCAAAATGAATATTCTACCAAAATTCTTATACTTATTCATACTTATTATCTTATACTTATTTCAGACGATTCCAATTAAATTGCATACAATTTTTTTTGAAGAACTGAACAAAATAATAGTTAAATTCATTTGGCAAGGAAAGAAATCTAGAATTAATGTAAAGGCATTACAGGATTTGAAAAGTAGGGGTGGATTGGCACTTCCAAATTGGGAACTATACTACACGGCAGCTACTCTAGTTTGGTTAAAAGATTGGGTGAATTTACTTAATAAAAGAACGCTATTGTTAGAAGGCCACGACCTGCAGAGGGGATGGCACGCCTTTTTATGGGAAGTAGGGAAAGTCAATCAGTCATATTTCCATAGACACTTAATTAGAGATTCACTATTAACTAATTGGAAAAAAGTACAGGAAAAACACTATTTAAAAGTATCGATTTGGTTATCGACAATGGAGGCAATGATTCACCCAAACAATCTGGACATTACTAAAATGATCAAATATAAAGATTTATTAGATGCACAAGGAAAATTGAAAACATGACAAGAACTACAAGAGCGGGGATTTAAAATAGATCAGTGGGTATACCTTCAAATTTACAGTAGATATAAATAAGATAAAAAAGATTTCGGAATTAATAATAAACTCCAGCACTTAGACAAAATCTTACTAGGATCAAACAAAAACAAATATAACTAAATTTTACAACTACCTACTGGAAGTAGAGTTAGAAGAAGAGACAGTCAAAGGGAATATGATAGCTTGGAGTAGGAATGTTGGACGGAGTATCACATTAACAGAATGGGAGAAGATTTGGAACAGAAACAATAAGATCACTAAATCGGCAGCTTATAAAGAAAACGCTTACAAAATGTTTTACAGATGGTACCTTCCTCCTTCAAGGTTAGCGAAGATGCACCCCAACACGAGTCCAAAATGTTGGAAATGTAAAAATATAGATGGAACCTTTTTTCATATGTGGTGGTCTTGTAAGGAAACCCAGAAATGCTGGCAAAGAGTTAGAAAATGGCTAGAAGAGATAACAAAAGAACAGAGTGAATATAAACCAGAGTCCTTCCTGTTAGGGATTTTTGACAAACAGCTACCTAAAAAAGTGAAGTATATAACAATACATATCTTAACAGCGGCCAGGCTAACATTTGCTCAGTGTTGGAAACTACCTCACATACCTACAAAACAGATGATCATCCAGAAAATCTCAGACTGTGCAGAAATGGACAAACTAACTTTAGCCCTTAAAAACAAAGATTCTTCAATATATTATAACAATTGGAATTGCTGGTATAAATGGTTAGACCAAAGATAGACTTTATATCATAAAGTAAAAAAAGAATGGGATAAACTTATATGAGTGTAATCTAAATATAGATATGGATAAGATGTGCGTATATGATAGAACAGCATTTCTTTACCTCAGTAACTATAACTCCCAGAATTCAACTCCCAGAATTCCACAGGAGTTCTGGGAGTTGAAGTCTATACCTCAAAAAGTAGCTGAAGCTGAAAAATACTGCAATAGGGGCTTGCGTAAAGGAAGCCCAAAGGAAAAGGCGTGAAACGGATATTGTGCTGTGTTATAAACCTTGGTCTACAACGATGGATTTTCCAATAAACCTTGGTTCTCGTGACCCACTCATCCATAAACGAAGCAAGGTCGTATAGTACATTCAGCTCAGATGTTTACTAGTTTACTGTTCAGGGTGTTGTGCAAACACAGCCTCCATGTTGGGTTATATTGGTGTTTTAAATGGGATTTCCTTAAGCTTCTTACATTCTGTGGTTTTTAATCTGCCAACTCTTAAAAAAGAAGGCTGAAGGGAGGAAGGGAAGGGGGTAGGGAACTTGAAAAAAGAAGAAGAGATAATTTATGTATCTTTATTGGAAATTATTTGTTGTGGCCCAGGGTGGCATTTTATGCAGTATATCCATTTATGATTATCTTAACCGTTGTTTTCAAAATCAGCTGGACTTTGTGGTTTCAAAGGAGAGACGCCTCATAAATTAACCACTTTTTGCACCCTACATTAGGCTGAAATAATTCTTTGGGTTACTTGCACACTATATTTTGCAAACCCCGCTATAGAACTGTAGGGTGGAAGGGACCTTGGAGATCTTCTAGTCTAACCCCCAAGACACGAGCCTTGATACTATCCTGGACAAATGCTTGTCCAATCTTTTCTTGAAAACCTCCAGTGATGGAGCATCCACGACTTCTGGAGGCAAGCTGTTCCACTGGCTAATTGTTCTAAGTGTCAGGAAATTCTTCCTTATTTCCAGGTTGGGTCTCCTTGGGAGGAGCTTTCCACCCACTGCTTCTTGTCCTGCCCTCAGGAGAGTGAATTGTCAACCTCATTGCTGTGACAGACCTTTAAAAGTTGGAAGATGGCTATCATGTCCCCCACAATCCTTCCCTTCATTAGGCTAAACGTACCTAAATTCCCTTAAGCCCAGGGGGTCTACAAACTTGGCAAGTTTAAGACTTGTGGACTTCAACTCCCAGAATTCCTCCTCCAGGCATGTTAGCTTAGGAATTCTGGGAGTTGAAGTCCACAAGACTTAAACTTGCCAAGGTTGAAGAGCCTTGCCTGTTGTAATGACGTCGCAGTCGAGGTGTTTGATCATGATCAACTGAATCATGATGTTCTTTATTGGAGTCTAGTCTTGCATTTGTACACATTTTTAATTATCCTCCATCACTGGTTAACTTTGGTTACTGCTTAACTTTCGTTACTGTTTAGCATAGTAATTAAGACAATTATCTCTAGTTAAAGTCTAACATATGTTTATTTCCTCTCTCTAATCCTCCTTTAGATTAGTGACTTTGTTTGCCTGAGTTGTATTTGCTTGGAAACATTCTTTTATCTGAGGTTTGCCATCCGAGATAGGAACATTCCTGCAATTACAGCTCTACACTTACCTTAGCTGTTCATCAAACAATTTAGTCCCCAGATCCCCTAATCATCTTTGTGGCTCTTCTCTGCACAATTTCTAGAGTCTTTGCACCTATTTTTTGTATGCCTGTGATAAAAACAATGGAGGGAGGCATGCCTTCAATAAAGGGGGATGAAACGGCAGGAAAAATACAGGGTGCATATACAGAATGGAAGCATTGGGGTATACCAATTGGTGTAAACATACGGTGTGCATACTAAGCTGGGCCTTTGGATCAATCGTCCAGAAACTTCCTTGAAGATAGCAATAGTAGTTAAGACTTATAGGCAGCTTCACAGCACTCTCTAAACCAGGGGTGTCCAACCTTGGCAACTTTAAGACTTTTTGCTGGCTGAGGAATTCTGGGAGTTGAAGTCCACAAGTCTTAAAGTTGCCAAGGTTGGACACCCCTACTCTAAACGGTTTATAGAGTCAGCATATTGTCCGCCCCATACAATCTGGACCCTCATTTTACCGATAACAGAAGGATTGGAAGGCTGAGTCAACCTTGAGCTGGTCAGGATCGAACTCCTGGCTATCAGATGTTCAACGGAAGAAGCAAAGATGAGGAAGTTAGAGGGAAGCCATGAAAAATGCTCCAGCGGGCTGGCAGGTCTGATACACGCACACGGAGTTTAAACAGGGACAAGATTGAAAAGTTGCAGTGAAGAAGACCTTTCAATAGAGAACACGAACATCGAGGGCGATGGCCAGAAGGTGCTTAGAGAACAGCTGGTTTGTTGTGTCAGCCGTTTTCTTTCCTTGCTTCACAAAAATAGAATAACAGAGTTGGAAGGGACCTTGGAGGTCTTCTAGTCCAACCCGCTGCCTAGGCAGGAAACCCTACGCCACTTCAGACAAATGGTTGTCCAACCTCTTCTTAAAAACTTCCAGTGTTGGAGCATCCATAACTTCTGAGTTAAGTCGTTCCACTGAATAATTGGACATGTTCTCAATGTCAGGAAATGCCTCCTTAGTTCTAGGTTGGGTTTCTCCTTGATTAGTTTCCACCCATTGCTTCTTGTCCTGCCTTCAGGTGTTTTGGAGAATAGCTTGACTTCCCTTTTCTTTAATAACAAATAACAGAATAACAGAGTTGGAAGGGACCTTGGAGGTCTTCTAGTCCAGCCCCCTGTTCAAGCAGGAGACCCTATACCAATGCAGGCAAATGATGGATAATTATAAGTTTGTGGCAGCTATCCTGTCACCCCAACAGTCCTTCTTTTCATTCAACCAGACACCCCCAATTCCAGCAACCCTTCTTCATCCCTTTTAGCCTCCAGTCCCTCCCCGCCTCACAATCAGGAGGCTGTGAGTTCAATCCTAGGTAGAGGCTACTATTTGGAATGGACTTTCTTGCTCGAGCAGGGGGGGTTGGACTAGATGACCTCCAAGACCCCTTCCCACTCTGTTATTCTATGGAATAATCTTAAAGGCCGGCTGGTTCACCGGCTGCAGGAGAGGAGGCGAAGGCACCAGCGTGGCAGAAAGGCAGCCGGGCGGGCAGGTCGGGGCCCCGGCTATAAGAGCCCGCGGCTGCCCCGAGGTTTGCCCCCCTTCCCACGCGTGGCATCCTCCGCTGTGGCCTGGCGCTGCTCCCCGGGCGGGAGAAGGCCCCACCCGCTGGCCAAAGGCAAGGGGAACTTTCAACCCTGCCCGGGGAGGGGGCCGCGGCGCTTCCCGGCCAGCCGAAGGGCGAGGCTGCCCTTGGAGAAGGAGGCGAGTGCGCCGGTCGGTTCCTCCTCCTCCTCCTCCCAGAGAAGCTTCGCCGGACGGGCTCCAGCGCTTCGGGGAGGCAGGAAGGGAGGGAGAGAGGGAGGGAGGGAGAGAGGAGGAAGCGACCGCGGTTGCAGGCAGGCAGGCAGGCGCCGGCAACCGGCTCGGCTCTGGGAGTCATGGAGCGCTGGAAGAACCGGGTGGCGCTGGTCACGGGCGCCTCGGCGGGCATCGGAGCGGCCGTTGCTCGGGCGCTGGTGCAGCACGGGTTGAAAGTGGTGGGCTGCGCCCGGAGCGTGGACAAGATCGAGGTAGGTTGGAAGGGAGGGAGGGAGGGAGGGAAGGAGGGGAGGAAGAAAGGAAGGAGGATAAAGAAGAAAAAAAGAGGAGGGAGGAAGGAAGGAAGGAAGGAGGATAAAGAAGAAAAAAGGAGGAGGAAGGAAGGAAGGAAGGAGGATAAAGAAGAAAAAAGGAAGGAAGGAAGGAGGATAAAGAAGAAAAAAGGAGGGAGGAAGGAGGATAAAGAAAAAAGGAGAAGGAAAGGAAGGAAGGAAGGAAGGAAGGAAGGAAGGAAGGAAGGAAGGAAGAGGGGGTAAAGAAGGAACACAGGGGCGGAGATAAGAAAGGAGGGAGGGAGAAAGGAAGGAAAGAGAGGAAAAGAACGGAAGGAGGGAGGAAGAGGGGGTAAGGAAGGCACACGGGGGAGAGAAGGGAGGAAGGCAGAGGGGAAGGAGAAAGGAAGGAAGAGAGTGTGGGGAGAGAAGGAAGGAAGGAAAGAAAGAAAGGTGCGGGGAAAAGAGGCGGGAGCATTTACAAAGAAAGGAATGTAGAGACCGAGTGAGCGAAGGAATGAATGAGCGGAGCCATGGAGGGAGGGAGGAAGCACCGCGGGTGAAACAGGCAGAGAGAGAAAGAACACACAAAAAAAAAACAGGAAAAGAAGGTGGATCCTTCTTTTTGGGGTGGGGGTCTTCTTCCTCTTTTCCGGTAAGACAGGAAGGCTTCAAGGGAGACTTCTGCCTTCCTTCCCTCCCCCCCCATTAACCACATACTCCCCCCCCCCGCTCCGCGCCCCCGCCAGGAGACGGCACGTGGCCTGGTGCAAAAATAAATAAATAAATAATAACCGGGGAAATCGGAGCTATCTGGTGGAGCATGTTAAATGGGGGGTGGATGGGTGGGTGAAATGGAAGGAAACAGGACCATTGTTCGCGAGGGGCCGCCCCTCTTTGTTGGAGGGAGGGTGAATTTAGAAATCTGGGAAACAATGCGCCCCCCCCCGGGTTTTTTTTTTTGTAGGGTACTTTTAAAGAAGCCATTGTCTTTGGAAATAATTCGAGACACGGGGGGAAAAAGAAGAGAAGACGGGGTGGGGTTGGTTTTTTTTTTTTTTTTGTGGGGAGGGGGGTTTCATCTGGCAAGTGCCAGAGATCCACCAAAGCCTTTATTTGCACCCCCATTGTGCTGTCAGATCTCGTGTCTGTGTGTGTCTGTGTGTGTGTGTGACAAGTTCCCAGGGAGCCCTGCCATCTCTTAAAGATTTCTTGCTGATCAAAGCATGACACTCACTTTTTTAGACGGTGCAGATTGACACCGCTTTGCAAAAACAAAGTGACACCTTTAGGAAGTGTTTTTCCTCCCCCACCCCACCCCCCACCCCTCTTGTAGTTCTTCAAATATTTGAAAATCTGCTTTTCTTGGAAATCAGGGCCAAGCGTTTTTCTTACCCTCCGGGATAATTAAAACACAACCAAAAGGGGGGAAAAATATATTTGGAGCATAGAATTTTCTTGCTAGAGAGACCCAGCTCTTTTATTTCTTGCATTAATTGCATTATGGGCACTCCTGGCATCCTTCAGACATTTTGCAGAGGCAGTTTGGTCTAGTGTGGTTTAAGGTGCCCGAGTAGGAGGCGGTGAGTTCTAGTCTCACCTTAGGCATGTAAATTTAGGCAGCTTTTCCTTTTTTTTTTTAACCTAAGCCAGTATTTCTCAACCTTGGCTGCTTGGAAGATGGGTGGACTTCAACTCCCAGAATTCCCCAGCCAGCATGCTTTTAAGAGGTATGAACTTCAATTCCCTTACTGGCTGGAGAATTCTGGGAGCTGAAGTCTAATCAATTTAAAGCAGAGTCTCTGGTGAATACTGGCAGTTGAAACCCATATATCTTAAAGCGAGGGCCTTCAAACTTGGCAAGTTTAAGACTTGTGAACTTCAACTCCCAGAATTCCCGAGCTAACATGACTGGAGGAGGAATTCTGGGAATTGAAGTCCACAAGTCTTAAAGCTGTCAAGTTTGAAGACGTCTGTCTTAAAGCGTACTGGCTAGGGAATTCTGGGAGTTGGTCCACATATCTTAAAGGATACTGGCTAGGGAATTCTGGGAGTTGAAGTCTACCCATCTCCAAGCAGCCAGGGTCTAAGTTATTTATTTTATTTATTTATTTATTTGATTTGTCAATCACTTACAAGATAATAGGTATAAGTATAAACATAGTTATGAATGCATGAAATGGATACATATAAGAAAGATAAAAAGAAACAATAGGACGGGGACGGTAGGCACGTTGGTGCGCTTATGCACGCCCCCTCCCCATAGACCTCTTACGAAAGGGGTGAGGTCAATAGTAGACAGTCTAAGGTTAAAGTTTTTGGGGTTTGGGGAAGAAACCACAGAGTCAGGTAGAGTATTCCAGACATTGACCACTTTTTTGCTGAAGTTGTATTTCCTGCATCATGTGAATCATCCTCTGTAATCTTGTGGCTTGTATGTTATTTGTCTTCTGGTGCCGTCTTGGGCATTGAACAAGATTAAATCTGGCACCTTTTCCAATTGCAACTTGTCATCTCATCTCATCCCAACCCTATTTTGATTTGCATCTATTTAATTATTTCCTGCAATGCCTGCAATCCAGCTGACTCTTAAGAGACCAAATTCCACGAGGAAAAAGAGAAGCTGCTTTGCTTTACATTTTGTGGTCTTTCCATTTTTGACTTTAGTGAAAATGAACCGATCGAGTTTGCAGCTCCGGGGTGTGAATATGGCCTGTTTCGGGCCATTGGGGTTAACATTAACCACCGTTTAGTGGCTAAAATTATTGTACAGGTAGTCCTCGATCTACAACCACAATTGAGCCCAAAATTTCTGTTGTTAACCAGTGAGACATATCAGGGCTCCAACAAATCCACCCCCCATTCAAATCATAAGTCTCTAGCCCCATTTCTCAGAGTAAAGACTTATTATAGATTTATTAGGAGTGACCTTGTCGGCGTTAACTGGGTGCAGCTGACACTAAAATACATCATTCATTTCCCCCTTGACCCTGGTCTTCCCCCCCACCCCCTGGATGTATGTTCTCCAATGGGACACATCCATAGCCAAGAGTCATCAATCATGCTCTCCAGTAATAATCTTGTGCGCCAACAGCTTCGGCTGCCAAGGTGAGGCATTTAAGGAATGCACTGCTTTCCCCCACTCTCTTTCTGCTGGCAACTAAAAAGGAGTATTTTTTAGTGGACAAGACTAGTTAAATGAGTTTTGCCCCATTTTACGTCTTTTCTTGCCACGGTTGTTAAGTGAGTCACTAAGTTAGTAACCTAGTTGTTAAGTGAATCTGGTTTCCCCATTGGCTTTGCATGTTAGAAGATCGCAAAAGGGCATCACGTGACCCCGGGACACAGCAATGGTCATAAATATGAATCAGTTGCCAATCCTCTGAATTTAGATCACGTGACCATGGGGATGCTGCCAAGGTCATAATTATGAAAAATGACCATGTCAAATTTTTTTGCAGTGCTGTTGTAACTTTGAATGGTCACTAAACAAACTGTTGTAAGGTGAGGACCAACTGTACCACTGTTTTCTTTTTTGCATTTCATCTTTTCTCAACCCGCCATCCGATACTTTGCAAAGAAAAGCAAGGCAAAATTAAAGCAACCAGGGATATCAACACAAGATCTTGGAGAAATTATGTGCTGGATTAGTGTGTGAGAGAGTTGAGAGATGTTTGGAAACTGAAACAGTATTTGCTGTGTGAGCAAGAAGGAGACAACAAGGAGCCTGGGCGTGGCTTAGCACAACTGTTCTGTACTAAAGCTGCTTGGTGCTGTGAAATTAAAACTGAATCTCCTCTCCTCTGCTTGTGTTTTGCATTTGGAACAGATTTCTTTTCAGGTTGGGAGGGGGAGTAGAACTCCTTAGCATCAGAGCATGTTCATAATAATATAGGAAATCTAATGCTCTGATGGTCATTTGGAAAAATCCTTTCTGAGCAAGCACCTA
Organism: Pseudonaja textilis; assembly: GCF_900518735.1. The sequence continues at coordinate 3,803,897 of NW_020769354.1, forward strand.
GAAGCCAAGAGGAACATACATGCCAAATTTCAAGTTTGTAGGCTTTACGGTTCTGGAGATTTTGTGATGATGCATGAGCGGTATTTCACTTATATATATATATAAATAAAGTTATTATGGTAGAACCTTACATTTTGGGGGGTGGGGATTTCGAAGTGATGTATATAAATGTTCCCACAGCTTATTTTCCAAACCAAAACAATCTTGTCAGGCAGGTTGGGTTGAAAGAGAGGGACTGGTCTCAAGTCACCTAGCCAGCTTTCATGCCTTAGGGAGGCCTTAAAATTCACAGGGTCCCAGTTTTTAACCCAGCTCCTTAACCACTACATCCAAAAGGCTCTTCAGTGGATCCTGTTCCAAACAGGAGGTTGGACTAGATGACCTCCTTGGTCCCTTCCAACTCTATGATATTATGATTCTATCTAGAGAGTGTCCAGCTGGGGAAAGCTACAAAAATGAGATCTGTAGTGTCATCATATTGTTTTTAATGTTTTATACTTTAACTGGTTCTGTTTTATAGTTTCTGATATGATTTTATATTACATAATCTTTGATTGGAAGAGTTGACTGAAAGATGGACAGTTATCCAGGAAGTCCTCAACTTGCTAACACAATGGAGCTCAAACTTTTTGTTGCTAAATGAGATATTTATTAAGTGAGCTTTGCTCCGTTTTACATCCTTTCTTGCCACAGTTGTTGTGAATCACAGCAGTTGTTAATTAAGTAACATGGTTGTTAAGTGAATCTGGCTTTTGATCATGTGACCTTGGGGGATGTTTTAATGGTCATAAGTGTGAAAAATGGTCATAGGTCACTTTTTTCAGTGCCGTTATAACTTTGGTCGCTAAGCAAACTGTTTTAAGTTGAGGACTACCTGTATAAGTGCTATTTTTGAATAAATAAGATGCCTATTTTCTACATAGATGTAATACATTAATTTGGTCCTCCAGTCTCTAAAATTGGAAGAGCTGAATTGGTCATAAATGTGACTTCAATAGGATGCACAGATTAAGAACAATTCTCTACAGCTTCTTGTGACATAGCAAAGATGGCGTTAAAACAGTATGGGGGCAATTGTAGATTTTGTTTTTGTTAAAATATATACTTGAAATATTAGGAGAATAAGAATAGGGATAGGATAGAATAGAAGAGTTGGGAGGGCGCTGGAGGTCTTCTAGTCCAACCCCCTGCTCAGGCAGGAAACGTTATGCCCGTGATGGCGAACCTATGGCACACGTGCCATAGGTGGCATGCAGAGCCATTTGTGCAGGTACGCGAGCCCCAGGCAAACTTACCTCCCTGCGCATGTGTGTGCCTCCCAGCTGATTTTCGGCCTCGCAGAGGCTCGAGGGAAGCCTCTGCAGCCTTTGTAGGCCGAAAACCGGGCCCATTTCGTCACTTCCTGTATTTCCAGAAATACCGCAAGTGATGAAACGGGCCTATTTTTCGGCCTACAAAGGCTGCAGAGGCTTCCCTCCAGCCCCCGGAGGGCGAAAATCAGCTGGGAGGCGCACACGTGCGCAGTGAGGTAAGTTTGCCTGGGGCTCGCGTGCCCACACAAATGGCTCCCCAGACTCCAGGATTGGCCCATGTTCCTCCCCACGGTCCGACTCTGCTGCCGTCTCCGCAGGCGATGACAGACCACAACAGGAAGGCCCTCTTCTGTTAGGCCTTAACGTAGTCCCCAGAAACCTTGGCTCCAGACTCGGAGGTTGCTTGGATATTTGTTTGTTTGCTAATTCAATTTATGTAGCCCTTTCTCTCGATAACACCACTCAGAGCGATGTAGGCAATTAAAAAAACAAAAGCTGCGGAAAATGAAATCTACAATATAATCAAACACGCTGCCCCAGAGGCAGTTCAAAGAACCGAAGGCCATAACTCACAACCGGCTGCCAATGAATTCTCATTTTAATGCCAGAGAACTATTAGATAGATCGGTAATTAGCCGCCTTGTGTTCATTTCCTTTCTGTGTCAAATGCAAATTAAATCACGTTTTGTTTTCCTCCTGACTCCCTTTCTTTCTTCCTCCTTGACGGATCTCCTTTTGAGGGGAATGCAACTCTAGGACTAGACTTTCTCCAAGAAGATGGGTGCCCCTTGCCACCCAAAAGTTTTGCAGGTAGTCCCCGACTTACGACCACAACGGAGTCCCAGATTTCAGTGGCTAAGCGGGTCATTTGTTAAGCGAATTTTGTCCCAACAGTTGTTAAGTGAGTTTTGCTTCATTTTACATCCTTTCTTGCCACGGTTGTTCTTTGAATCACCGCAGTTGTTAAGCTGGTAACAGGGTCGTTAAGTGAATCTGGCTTCTCCATTGACTTTGCTTGTCGGAAGGTCGCAAAAGGGAATCGCGTGATCCTAGCATACTGCAACAGTCGTAAATAGGAGCCAGTTGTTAAGTGATTGAATTTTGATCATGTGATCATGGGGGATCACTGCCATGGTCATAAGTGTGAAAAATTGTCCCTTTTTTTTCCAGTGCTGTTGTAAAACTTCAAACAGTAATTAAATGAATGGTTGTTAGTAAGAATAGAAAGAAATGAGCTGGAAGGGACCTTGGAGGTCTTCTAGTCCAGCCCCTCCTCAAGCAGGAGATCCTATACCATTTCAGACAAGTGGCTGTCCAATCTTTTCTTTAAAAACTTCCCAGTGATGAAGCCCCCACAACTTCTGGTGGCAAGCTGTTCCACTGGTTAATTGTCCTCACTGTTAGGAAGTTTCTCTTTAATTCCAGGTTGCTCCTCTCCTTGATTAGTTTCCATCCATTCTTTCTTGTGTTGTATTCTAGTGTTTTGGAAAATAAATTGACCCCCTCTTCTTTGTGGCAGCCCCTCAAGTACTGGAATACTGCTATCATGTCCCCACTAGTCCTTCTTCTTTTCTCTAGACTAGCCAAATCCAAATCCGTTCTACATGTTTTTGTCTCCAGGTCTTTAATCGTCTTAGTTGCTCTTTGTGATGACCAGGAGTGGAACACAAACGTAACAAAATCCAAAACGTAAATAAATGTCCTTTAATGCCTCCAACTTGGCCCCACTGTTCAATAATTCTCAGTTGGAGATAAAACTTACCAAAGACAATCTTCAAAAGAAAGCAATACAGTCCGAACTCAATGAGCCGATAGAGGTGAAATAAAAAACTGAACAAACTACAGTGAAGAAATTTCCGCAATGGACCAGGATAAGTAATTACCAAATTCAAGACACAGTCTGTTGGAAGGACGCCAACCAAGATAACTTCAGCCCAAAATAAAACACACTTTGCTTCTGGCAATGCTGTGTTTTAACCGTATCTCTTATATACTATTCTCCCCAGCTGCAACCAATGAGGGGAATCATGGCCGCTTCCTCTCTCGTAAGCCAAGTTGTTTCCTTCTCTCTTCCTCCCTGCGTGCCCTAGGATGGAGAGGGGATGGGCCTGGTTCTTCCTCTGACTGCCCAGCCGACCTCTGCCCTTCCCCAGCCTCCTCCACAACCTCCGGAGCCACACCTCCGGTTGTCCCTCCTATCCCTCAGAGTCCGACTCTACCAAGGGCATGACACTCTTCTTTGCACTTTTTCCAAAGTCTTAACATCCTTTTTATAATGTGGTGACCAAAACTGGATGCAGTACCCCAGGTGTGGCCTTACTGAAGCTTTATAAATTGGTACTAATACTTTACATTGCTCTCTCCCCTCTTTGGAAAAGCTTTATAGCTCCCGCTGCCTTAAGGAATTTCAAAACATCCTTAAAGATCCATCTCATCCTGGGCACCCCCCCTTTTTTTTTTTGAACTATTACCATCTGGCAATGGCACAGGAAAATAAAAACAAGGACAAATAGGCTGAAAAACAGCTTCTATCCAAGGCAGTAACTCTGTTGAATTCTACTGTATAGTGCAGTGTTGGTGTGGTGTTGGGTTTTTTTTAATTCAATATGAGGAGTGTGAAGGGTGTATATTTGTGGTTGTTTTCGTGGTCATAGTGTGCACTGAGGATGGTGTTTGATTTCATTGTACAAGGTGCAATGACAATAAAGCAAAGTAGAAACGTGAGTTTGATTCGACACTTACGTTTATACAACCAATTATGATTCTACACTTATGATTCTACAACCAATTATATTAGCTTTTTTGGTGGGCACCGCACACTGCTGGCTCATTTTTAAGTGATTGTCCACTAGGACTCCAAGGTCCCTCCCACTGTTACCGTTTTTGAGCCAGGTTTTACCTATGGACCTTGTGCCTTTGATGTCTCCTGCCTAAATGTAAAACTTTGCTTTTCTCCACCTTAAAATTCGTTTTGTTGGATAGGGCCCAGTGGTGGGATTCAATTTCTTTTACTACCAGTTCTGTGGGCGTGGCCTGGTGGGCGTGGCAGGGGATGGATATACTGCAAAATCCCCATTCCCTCCCCACCCCACTAACCTGCTTTCCAGCTCCATTCTCCTGTGCAGGGCAACCAAAGAAGACCCAGCCGATCAGCCGGGACTCGGGTGGCAGAGAAGAGATGGGGGCGGGGCCAGCCAGAAGTAGTATTTGTGGTTCTCCGAACTACTCAAAATTTCCACTACTGGTTCTCCAGAACTGGTCAGGACCTGCTGAATACCACCTCTGATAGGGCCCATTGTTCAAGTTTGTCAAGTTCTTTTTGGATCCTGAGCCTGTCTGTCTGTATATTGGACTATCTGTATATTCACGGTTTCGATTGAGCTGTTCTCAGATTCTCATGCACCTTGTTTCCCATCTGGTTTTCCAGGACTTGAAGGCAGACTAGGAACTTTATATTTGTGGGGTCTCACTTCTCCGGACCAGTTACAGATAGTCCTCAACTTAACAACAGTTTGTTTAGTGACTGTTCGAAGTTACAAGGCCCTGAAAATAGTGACTTAAGACAGTTTTTCACATGCTGGTTGTAGCATCCTCATGACCACATGAGCAAAATTCAGGTGGTTCACAGTTATGACGGTTGCGGTGTCCCGGGGCCATGTGAATCCCCCTTTTGGGCTCTTCTAGCAAGCCAAGTCAATGGGGAAGCTTAATAAAACGACCAGGGTTCAATTCACAGGTGTGGCAAAAAAAGGTTGCACAATGGAGCAAACCTCACTTTACAACTGTCTCACTTAGCAACATACATTTTGGGCTGGTCATAAATCAAGGACTCCCTGCTATGGAAGAGGTGGTGGAGGGTGTTTCAGTTCAGGTTGGCAAAGGGGAAATTTTTTGTTTGGTTGTTGAGAAGCAAAGTATTCAAAATCTTTTGGCTTTATCCAGGTGAGCTGTAGGAAGAACTGGATAAGGTGAGACGCCTCCCTTATTAGAAGATAGGTAAAATGCTGTCTTTCTGTTCTCTTGCCTATCCCCTTAGGTTTCTCCTTCTTTTCCTGTTTCTCTTTATTTTCTTCTTTTGGCAACCTTCTTTTCCTCCTCCTCCTCCCCTTTTTCTTCCTTCTCCATCACTTCTCCCTTCCT
>NW_020769354.1:3822948-3844417 GCF_900518735.1 Pseudonaja textilis
GAATAGAATAGAATAGAAATTAGAATAGAATAGAAATTAGAATAGAAATTAGAATAGAATAGAAATTAGAATAGAAATTAGAGTAGAAATTAGAATAGAATAGAAATTAGAATAGAATAGAAATTAGAATAGAATAGAAATTAGAATAAAATAGAATAGAATAGAACAGAACAGAATAGAACAGAACAGAATAACTGAGTTGGAAGGGACCTTGGAGGTCTTCTAGTCCAACCCCATGCTAAGGCAGGAAACCCTGTATTTATTTGTAACATCTGATTGGAGTTAACTTAGATTTCTATGGCGATCCTCAGTCATCCAGGTCATTGGGGATTTTTTTTGCTGTGAAAACTTTCAGCTTCTCTTATAAGAAACTTCTTGGATGAGAAGTGAAACGTTTTCAGGGAAAAACCCAAGGAAGTCCAGTTGCCTTTTGGAAAAGCATCTTTGGAATTTACTTTTGATCTTTTATACATTCTTATAAATATACACATATATATGTACAATAGGATGCTGTTTTTCTTTTTTCCTGTTTTATTCTGGTTTGTTTTTTTTTCCTTAGTGTATTTCACCAGGTCTGGTCGAGACCGGATTCGCTTTTAAACTGCACGATAATGATCCGGAAAGAGCTGCGGCCATATATGAGAGTATTAGGGTAAGAAAAAAATCCCAAAGAGCTATAGAGGGGTAATTTTGTTAACAGAAATGTAAGTTTGTTTGTATTTTGGGTTTAAGAATAGGCACTTTCAACTTCTGGGCAGGGCACCCCAAAATTGGATGGGTTCTGGCGAAGGCAGGAAAAAAATCCCTACAATTCAACCTAAACTTATACAAATTTCATTGGGTTGATATAATTATAAGTAGTCCTTTTTTTAGTGACTGTAATGGCACTGATGTTATCAGTTATTATGGCTGGTCCTCACACTTACGATGGGCTCCGAGTTCACCCAGAGCCCGTCAGCTCCGAATATGCCTCTGCAGCCAGTCAGCTGGCCATGTCACCTTATCTCTGCTGCTTCCGGATCTGTATTTCTGCGTGTGTGCTGGCTGAGGGCTTTGGAATGACTCAGCAGAGCTGAGGATGGATTCTGCAACAACTCCGGGGCTGCTGGAACTGGCTCTTTTCATGTATTGATGTGGTGCCTATTGTTAAAGGAGGTTGGGGTACATATAGATGGTAATTAAGACTTAGGTTAAAACATGGTGAAGGTGACACCAGGTGGGGATCAGTTAGTGAGGGTCGGAATAGGGTAGGGATGTAGCCATGTTATAGGGTTAATAGCATTTAGGGATAATGGGTTAGGCCTGGCCAGAATTAGAACTGTGTATAGGCCTCGGTGTGGTTTGGTTTGACTCATGATAATGGTGATAAAAGGAAAGGGAGCAAATTCAAATCCAACTCTAACCTTGCCTGGCTTTTAGCCATTCTTCCCTGATTAGAGTATTTGTTGTTTGATGATATATTGAATAAACCATCATTGTCCTAAAGAGGAGCTGGAGTTTGGATTCATCTAAAGACAAATCTTCAATACCATCTCTACGGCCATGCCATCAAAATTAGGATGCTTTTGGCAACTGGCATGTATTTATAAAGGGTGCAGCATTCCTGGGATCACTTGATCAACATTATAGATCCTCCCAGCCGGCTTCTGACAAGCAAAGTCAATGGAGGAAGCAGGATTTGCATAATGACTGCATGATTCACTTAACAACTGCAGAGAATTGGCAAGAAAAGGTTGTAAAAACCGGACATGACTCAAATTAACAACTGCCTCGCATAGGAACAGAAATTCTGCTCCTAATTGCGGTCTTAAGTTGAAACTACCTGTCCCACAAAGGTTGTTGGTAATTTCCCCCTTGAGACATTTTAGATTTTATTTGATAGTAGTTTTTGACATTTGGGGCTGGCATCTGGTAATGTATTTGTTCTAGCCAAAGGCAAGTTTCTCAGATACAGGTAGTCCTCAACTTATTTTAGTTTACTTTACTTTACTTTATTTTATTGACATTGTACCTCGTACAATGAAATTAAATACCATCTTCAGTGTATCTTATGACTATGAAAATAAAGACACACATACTTCACATTCTATACATTGAATTGAAAACCCTTGATACTGCATTATAACCAGGGGTGGGCTGCTGGGGGCTTTCAGAGGCTCAGGAAAGCCTCTAGCTAAGACTTTGTGGGGCTCCGAGAGCCCCCAATAACTTCAGAAAGACAGCAGCAAGGGAAAGCTCTTAATAGGCTTAATTGAACTTCTGGGCATTCAGCCAAGAGCATTTCACACCTCATAAAAGCGTTGCAAGCTAGATAAACAATCCACTCAGTGCTTACCAGGGAGAGCCATTGAGAAAATTAGATAACATAGCCACTAGCCTCCAAGGGGATTAATTCCCAAATAATAAGAATCACGTTGTCAACTCATAAAATATTTTTATGGTCTTTTTAGAGTTGCCAACAGAAAGGAGAGGGAAGCAGTGCAGTAGCTTGCAAAACCAAAACTACATTCCACAAATGTTTTAAAAGATAGTAACTAGGTGACTGAAGTTTCTGCCTCACAAAATTCTAACTGGAGAGCATGATTGATGACTCTTGGCTTTGGATGTGTCCCATTGGAGAATACGAATTAAGATACACCCAGAGGGGTGGAGGGGAAACCAGGGTCAAGAGTGACAATGAATGATGTGCCTCAGAGTCAGCTGCACCCAGGAAGTGCTGGATTGTTTAACTCCCAATAAATCCTTTTGAAGTTTTGGAAGTTTGGCTCGAGACTCATGATTTAAATGGGGGGTAACTGCCAGAATCCTGACACACGTAACTCACCAGAAACCCCACTAAGACTCCAAGATCCCTCTCACAGTCATTGCTATTAAGCCTGGTTTCACCCAGTCTTTTATTTAAGTATTAAATGCATGAAATAATAAACAACTTTTTGGTGTATATCTGTTTTTTTTTAGGTAATTAGGGCAAAGAAGTGATGTCGAGTTGGCCACACCCAGCCAGTCACATGACCACCCAGCTACACCCACCTAGACAGTCATTAGGGCAGAGAGCCCCCTTGCTAAAAAAATTGGAGCCCACCCCTGCTTATAACCATTTGTTTAGTGACTGTTCAAAGTTAGATCAGTGCTGAAAAAAGCGACATCACCTTTTTTCACAGTTACAACTGTTGTAGTGTCCCAGTGGTCAGGTGATCCAAATTTGGACGTTTGGCAACTGGGTCATAGTTATGACGGTTGCAGTCATGTGATCACCTTTGCGACCTTTTGACAAACAAGTCAATGGGGAAGCCAGATTCACTTAACAACTGTGTTGCTCCTTCTGACCCAAATCCTTTTCCAATAAAACAAACAATAACCAAACCTTTTAATGAGTCTTACGAATCCCCGGTTAAAAGGCTGCTGCAAACTAATTAACTTTGATAAGCACAAACCCCGCCAAAACTGTGCCAAGAATAACAGATAAGAAATGTTTCACAACACAAGAGTCTTCAAATGCCAACTTAAGATACTGCAATGTCCACGAGGCTGGAGTTTCAAAATGAACGTCCAATTCACAGCTGGCTTTTATCTTCTTGAAGGAGGGGCCATTACCTTGCAGCCTTACTCCCGAGTCGCCCGTGCTGCTGCAGCTGCTCTTTCCTACGAGCAGCCCTGCGCACACACGCACTTGGCACAGGCTCCTCGGGAACCTCCTCATCGCTGCTGCCAGCCCCCACAATCTCTGAAGGCCGCAGTCCACTCCCTAATGGTCCTGGCCCCTCATCTGAGTCCTCGCTCTCTTCAGCCGTCTGCACCTGCTGCCGGCTAACCACAACGGTTGCTGACATAACATCCACAGTGATTCACTTAACAACTGGGGCAAGAAAGGTTGCACAAGGGGGCAAAATTAACTTAACAACCTGCTGAGCACAGGAAATTTTGGGTGGTTGCAAGTTGAGGACTACCTGTAATTACCTACAAATTAGGTGCCCTTGTAACTTCACTGATAAGAATGAAAGATGGAATTGAAGACAAGAAAATTAGCAAGAGACGGAAATGGCTGCAGAGAAGGCTGGAGATCGACGGCTTTTTGAACTTTTTTTTGTAAAGTCTAAGCATGCTGGCTGGGGAATTGTGGGAGTTGAAGTCCACAAGTTTTAAAGTTGTCAAGGCTGAGAAACACAGTGCTCCATAGCCCAGGTTAGAGGATCGACCAGTTTGAAGACCTCAAGGGAAAGAGAAGACGCCATTTCATACGGCATCCTGGTTGACCACTTGTAGACTTAGGACATTCTTCCAGAGGTTTAGCTTGAATTGCCTTCTTTATTTTAACCCTTTGGATTCATTCCTGACCCGGGGAGGGAAGGGAAGGGGAGGAGGTAACAGTGCTTAAGACCCTTCCTTCTTTTGTTTGGAAGAAATGCTAGTATTTCTCCCTTACTTATTTTTTTTCTCTGGCTAATCATATCCAAATTGTTTAGCGGTCCTTTCTCACCATATTGGTAGACTTGAATTTGCCACTGTCCCTTTGGAATGATGATGCTTCAAACTGGATATAGGTTTCCAAGCGCAGCCCGTCTGTCTTCTTCCTTCCCTTTCCCTTTTCCTTCTTCTCTATTCCTGCTCTTCTTCTTTTTCCATTCCTTTCCCTTGTTCTTCCTTCGTGATCCCTTCTCCTTCCTCTTTCCCTTCCTTCTTTCCATCCCTTCTCCCTTTTTCTCTTCCCTCTTCCTATTTTTCTCCCTTCCTCTTTCTCCTCTTTCTCCTCCTCCTCTTTCTCCTCCTTTCCTTCTCCTTCTCCCTCTCCCTCCTCCTGTTCTTCTTCTTCTTCTCCTCCTTCTTCCGTCTCCTCTTTTTGTACTTTCTTTTTGCTCTTTTTTCCTTCCCTCCTTTCTATCTTTCTTCTTCTTTCTTTCTTTTCCTTTTTTCCTTCCTTCTTTTTTCTTTCTCCCCCTCCTCTTTTTGCTCTTTCGTTTTGATTCCTTTTCTTTCTTTCTTTCTTTCTTTCTTTCTTTCTTTCTTTCTTTCTTTCCTTCCTTCCTTCTTTCTCTTTCTTTCTTTCTTTCCTTCCTTCCTTCCTTTCTCCTCCTCCTCCTCCTTCCCCCCCTCCTTCTTCCACTTTTTCCTACCTTCTTTTTCTCCTCCTTCGGATAAAGGAGAATATTGGTAGCTCAGGATTGAAACATGGGGTCCTTGGTGCTCTCTGAGCTTGGTTGTTTTCTTGCAGTCGTTTCATAACCCGACTAGGTAATACCATCAGTCACTGGATCCTTCGTCTCTTTCTTTTCTACTCTCCCCCTCTCCCCTCCTCTTTCCCCTTCCCCATTCCTTCTCCTCCCTTCTCTTCCCCCTCCTCTTTGTTATCCTTTTGGCTGTTTCTGGTTAGAAGGAGGGCATCATTGCACATACTCATTTTGTTTCTGTGGGAGAGAACAGTTGTATTTGAGAGAGATTATTGGCATGTGTAGATACGAGATTGATTTTATAAATGGGTTAGCCAAGACTTAACTTCAAGGTAATCTGCCAAGAAATTCATAATCTGAGTAGACCTTTGCACTTCCTGCCTGTTCCTTCCTTTTCAGCAACTTCTATTCTTAGCAAGAACGCCCTCTTCGCTCATCAGTAATTTCAGGAAAAAACCAAAACCCTTCAGTTTTACTGTCAGTAAATTGGATACATGCAAAAGGGGAAATCAATTGATTTTGCAACCAATTTTATAGTCCTTTAGTTAGAAGTCATTCATTCAATTAATATAAATTTAGGCTTTTGTCTTATCCTTTTTTGGTAACTGGCTTCTGGCTGATATTGTATACGCAGATACATACATGTCTTTGTTTCACACGTGTAAGTGTACCACACACTTGGGGTTGTGTTTGTTTACTTCATTTCTGTTCTACCTATGATAATACCTTGGCAGGATAGAGTCAAGTTATTACACAATAGATTTACAAATAAAATACACCCTCAATCCACTTTAAAATAACTAAATGCAGGAAACCATTAAAAGAAATCAACAAATGTTATTTTCAGAAAGTTAAAAAACCCTTTGGAAAAATATAGTTTTAATGCCTTTAATAACGTTGAGTGGATTGCAAAGCTATTCTGCCTTGGAATGAATGCTGAGCCTTATTACTAACTTGGAAGCTTTGGCTAAACTACAGAGATCTTTCAACTATTTTGGCAAGCAGACATGAATCAGGAGTAGTGTGGGGTTAGAATTGTGCGTCTTTCTAGACTTCTTGACTCCACCTTCCCTCTAGCCCTGGATAGAAAGCTGATTGTGCTTCCAGATTTCCTCAACTCTGGGGCATAGTTAGGTAATTTTGGACTCTGAACTGTGAGGTTATGCTAGTACATTGAGAGGGAAGGTTGATGGCACAGTGCAATGTTCCACAAGCTTGGTGATTTAAAACTGTGTGGACTTTGACTCCCAGAATCCCCCAGCCAGTGTGCTTAAAGTTGAGTGAACTATTAACTCCCAGAATCCACCTGCCAGGGCGTTTGAAGATGTGTGGGCTTCAATTCCCAGAACCCCCCAGCCAGTGTGGTTAAAGTTGCATTAACTTCCACTCCCAGAATCCCCCAGCCTTCAAGTTTATGGAGATTCTCAGTCCTCCAGGTCATGGTTATCCCATAGGTGCTATTTTCAGGAGGCAACTGGAATTTTCTTTGTTTTTCTTTTCTTTGAAGACGTTTCACTTCTTATCCAAGAAGCTTCTTCAGTTCTGACTGGATGGTGGGGAATGGAAGGATTTATACCCCTTGCAGACAGCTGGTCATTTGCATCCTTTTAGAGAGTCCTTGAGGCCACTTGGAAGTTTTATCTGTGTCCTGGGGGGGGGGGGCGGCAACGGAGTAGGGCAAATAGTTCCTGTAGTCTGCATTTCTTCCCCCTGGAAATCCATTTATTCCCACACCTTCCATTCCTCACCATCCAGTCAGAGCTGAAGAAGCTTCTTGGATGAGAAGTGAAATGTCTTAAAAGAAAAAACAGGAAAAGTCCAGTTGCTTCCTGAAAAAGCGCTCTGTGGGACTTCAGCCTGGGCCTGGCTAGTCTAGTGAAGAGAAGGACCAGGGGAGACATGATAGCGGTCTTCCAATATTTGAGGGGCTGCCACAGAGAGGAGGAAGGGGTCAAGCTATTTTCTGAAGGCCGGACAAGGAATATTGGATCGAAACCGAACAAGAAGAGATTCCACCCGGAAATAAGGAGAAATTTTCTGAAAGTGAGAACGATCAACCAATGGAACAGAAGTTGCCTTCGGAAGTTGTGGGAGCTTCATCACTGGAGGCTTTCAAGAAGTCTGTGTGCTTTAAAAGATATGGGCATCAATTCCCAGAATCCCCCAGTTGGTGTGCTTGAAGTTGTGTGAACTTCAACTCTCAGAACCTCCCCCCCCAGCCAGCATCCTTGAAGATGTGGACTTCAATTCCCAGAATCTCCCAACTTTAAGCCATGTGGACTTCAACTCCCAGAATCCTGCTGGCTGAGGAATTCTGAGTGTTGAAGTCCTCACATCTTAACGTTGCTAGTCTTGGAAAAAGATGGTAGCTAATGACACCAGTGTTTGAATCCTCTGCGTATCAGAAAGAGGAAGTTTCTGGCCTGATTTTTATCAATTTTCTAAGTAACATTGCGGCCAGGGAATTGCTCTAGCTCTGTAGGACTGCTTGGACCCATCAACAAGGAGGAGCGTTCGAGAAGTCCCTGATGGACAAGCTAGAAATTAGTGTCAAACTTTCAGAAATGCAATGACTTCTGAAATCTCAGCTTGGCCATAGAGAAGGGGAGGATGGTGGAGAAGGGCTGGCTGGGGCAGGGGTGTCAAACTGTGAGATGTGTCAACTCATAAAATATTTCTGTGGTCTTTTTAGAGTTGCCAACAGAAAGGGAGTGGGGAGAAAGGGGTTTGGAAAGAGCAGTGCGGCAGCTTGGAAATCGAAAGTGCATTCCACAAATGTTTTCAAAGATAGTAACTAGGTGACTGAAGTTTCTGCTACACAAAATTCTAACTGGAGAGCATGGTCGATGATTCTTGGCTATGGATGTGTCCCATTGGAGAATATGAATTATGATACACCCAGCGGGTGGAGGGAAAACCAGGGTCAAGGGTGACAATGAATGATGTGTCTCAGAGTCGGCTACACCCAGGCAGTGCCGGACAGTATAACTTCCAATAAATCCTTTTGAAGTTTTGAAAGTTTGGCTCGAAACTCATTATTTAATTGGGGGTCACTCCCGGTATCCTAACAGCATGCTTAGATGCGGCGCGTGGGGCCGCTGTGGGAACAGCAAAGGACTGGTGCCTGTGCCAGCGGAAATGGAGCTTGGAAGAGCAGTGATGGCCTCCCGAAACCCTCTATCAGTGAATAGGGAGCTCCATTTTTGCTGGCGGAGGGCTAGCAAAACAAACTATAAACAAAAGAAAAAGAGAAATGTTCCCCTCACTTTGTATTTGAGCATGCAAGAAGGGACAGGAAAGGAGAAAGGGAAAGAAGAAAGAAAAAAAGAAGAAGGGAAGATGGGAAGCGAGCGAGGAAGGAAAAAGAAGGAAATAGAGTAGAGTAGAGTAGAATAGAAATAGGAATAGAATAGAAATGGAATGGAATGGAATGAGAATAGAATAGAATAGAATAGAATAGAATAGAATAGAATAGAATAGAATAGAATTCTTTCTTGGCCAAGTGTGATTGACACACAAGGAATTTGTCTTGGTGAAAATGCTCTCAGTGTACATAAAGAAAAAATAAAATACATTCATCAAGAATCATAAGATACAACACTTCGTGATAGTCATAGGTTACTAATAAGCAATCAAATCATACTAGGAAACAATAAAAACAATACAAGTTGTAAAGATACAAACAACATGGATATAGCCATAAGTGGGAAGAGAGAGATACTTGTAAGTAAGGAAAGAGAAGAAGGAAGAAGGAAGGAGAATGAAGAGGGAAGGAAAAAGAAGGGAAGGAAAAAGAAGGGAAGGAAGGAAGGGAAAAAGGAGAAGGAAGAAGGAAGGAGAAAGGAAAAAGAAGGGAAGGAAGGAAGGGAGAAAGGAGAAGGAAGAAGAAAGGAAAAAGAAGGGAAGGAAGGGAGGGAGGGTCTGAAAGAAGCTCTGCCTTAGCACTTGGTCACCACAGGTACCCCTGACACAAGAGATGTTGAGCTGGCCACGCCCATCTCCCCCCCCCCATCAAGCGCAACCCTGATGCAGCCCTCAATGAAATCGAGTTTGACTCCCCTGGGTTGAGGCGACCTTTCCAAAATCATCTGGAAGTTGTTTCCTATTTCATGATCCGTTACGCATAAATACATACTCCAACCCTGGAAGTTTTTAAGAAGAGGCTGGACAACCCTTTGTCTGAAGTGGTTACAGGGGGTCCTGCCTGAGCAAGGGGGTTGGACTAGAAGACCTCTAAGGTCCCTTCCAATTCTGATATTCCATTAATCTTTTCTGCATTCTGTTTCTGTCTCTTTCCTAGTGTCTAAAAGCTGAAGATATGGCCAACGCTGTAATATATGTTCTCAGCACTCCACCTCATGTACAGGTAGGACTTTCTGGCTATTTTTTATTTTGTAAATGGGTGGGATGAGGGGAAATTATTTCTATGATGGTCCCTGGGGGAGGAAATGGCATCCCACACACATCCCTGCAAGTGCTGTGCTGCAAAAATTATTCTGACTTTATGGAATCACTAATGCAAGGATGCTATGATGTCACTAGTGCAATGACATCATCCTGTGCATAATGTTGGCGTGCTTCTATCAGGTTCCTGTTGTTACAGACAGTCCTTGACTTACAATTATTTGTGTTCTGACCAAGGCTTTCGAGAGCGTAATTACACACAAACAATCCCTCGAGATAAGCACCCACCTTTCTTTCCTGTGAAGTGCTGCCAATAACAGAAGTATCCAATGAACTAGAAACAAAACCAACGGAAGTACAAAGAGCTTCAAAAATCAATCTGAACCGAACGAACAACTTTGCTTCCTGCAAAGGTTTCTTCACCTTTGCCTGTCCTTTATACCTTTCGGGAGGGGCAATCACCTCCCAGCCTTACTACTGAGTCGCCCCTTTTGTTTCAGCTGCTCTCGCCTTCCAGCAGCTCTGCGCACACGTGCACTGGGAACAGGCTCCCCTAGTTCCTCTGCCTCGCTGCTGCCAGACTCCAGAGGCTCCGGAGTCAGTACCCCACTCCCAGATGGTCCTGGCCCCATCTCTGCATCGTCCAAGTCCTCTCCAGACTCACAGACTGATCCCGGTTCTTCCCCACTGTCCGATTCCACGGCCGTCGGCACAGGCTGCCGGCAAATCACAACAATTTGTTTTGGGACCATTCGAAGTTAGAACACCAGTGAAAAAAAAGTGATGTGTGACTGTTTTTCACACTTACGACCATCGCAGCATCTGCATGATCAAAATTAGGACGCTGGGCAGCTGACGCATATTTATGACGGTTGCACTGTCCTGGGGGGGTCATATGATCCCCTTTTGTGACGTTCTGACCCACAAAACCAATGGGGAAGCCAGATTCACTTAACAGCCGTGTTAGTAAATTGACAACTGCAGCAATTCACTTAACAAACGTGGCAAGGAAAGTTGTAAAATGGGGAAAAAAACTTACTTAACTGCCTTGCCTAGCAAACAGACATTTTGGGCTCAATTATAGTTGTAAGTTGAGGCCATCCCGTATTTCCCCCATTGCTGTTATCCTCCTTATTAATTTACATTTCTCAGCCACCGCTTTAAATTTGCCTTTTTTAGATTCACTGACTTGATAGAGCAGGGTGTCAGCGTTCCAGCAAACCTCCATTCCGCCCAATAACTCCAAGACAGGCATCTTCTCAAAAGGTCCTTTTATTTGGATAATAACTGGCACAACTGGGGAATCCCGAACCTGAAAGTTCCCGTTCTGACCCATGTCCTCTCCCGACAGATCAAACCCACAAGTTCAAAAGGAACAAAAACCTTGTTAATGCTTTCACAAAATAATTAGCTGTGATAAGCACAAGCCTTGCCAAACTGTGCAAGGCTTGCCAAAAGATAACAGACAAGAAATAATTTGCAATGCAAACTCAAGATACTGTAATGTCCACGAGGCTGCAGTTTCAAAAGGTTTGTTTCACAGCTGGCTTTTATCTTCTTGAGCCATTACCTTGCAGCCTTACTCCCGAGTCGCCCGTGCTGTTGTAACTGCTCCAGTGTGGCAGCATGGGATCTCAATATCACTTCCAAAGCTGACACAGAGGTCCCAAAACTGTGGGCCACAGTTCACTAACAGGCAGCACCCTATTTGCAACTGGGCCGCGTGAGAGACCTGCTGGGGTGTGTGCACGTGCGTGCAATTTTCACACTTTCGATCGTTGCAGCATTCCCCATGATCACGTGACTTACATCGGGATGCTTGACAGTGGACTCATGTTTACGACGGTTGCTGTGTCTTGGAATCACCCGACCGCCCCCTTTGGCGATCTTCTGACAAAGTCGATGGGGAAACTGGATTCGCTGAACAACCATGGGGCTAATTTAAGAATTGCAGTGATTCGTTTAACGAAGGCGGCGGAAGAAGTCGTAAACATGGGGTAGAACTCACTTGTAACAAATTTCCCACCCAGCCATGTCAATTTGGGGGTCCGTTGTGGTCGTAAGAAGGGGTGGGATTCAAAAATCCCAACAACCGGTTCTCTGCCCGGTTACTGGGTGGGTGCGGCCTATTGGAACTTCCTGGAGGACTGTTTTTTTCCCTTCCCCAGAGTCTGGAGGCTTCCCTCGGGCCTCTGGGAGGGCGAAAATGGCCTCTCCCGGGCTCCAGAGGCCCTCTGGAAGTGGGAAACAGGCCCATTTCTGGACTTCTGGAATTTCTGGGAGGCCCGATTTCTCCCTTCCCAGAGCCTCCGTGTGGACCCTGCACTGCATCCAAAACGGGCCATGTGGAGACTCCTGAGAGAGGAGGAGAAAGCAAGGCCAGCCAGTTCGTTCGACTATCGGTTCGGCGAATCAGATGTAAATTTAACATCCGGTTCGGTTGAACCAGTCCAACCGGCTGAATCCCACCCCTGGTCTTAAGTTGAGGACAACCCGCATTCTGCTCCATTTCACCTGGTGTCGGTGACCAAACTCTCTTTGTGTCTTCCAGATCGGCGATATTCAGATGAGACCCACCGAGCAAATGTCATAGCTGAGGAAGAAGAGGATGGCACAGCCTTTCTCAAAACAGGGTTTTCTTCAGATGATCCAGTGACTTTCTAAGGGCCTCATGGGGGAAGGCCCTGACCCACAGCCCCTTCGGCCATCTCGGTCTCCTCAGCTGAGCTGACCTCAGTGGAAACTGACAGGAAAAAAAAATCCAGTCCTCGCCATAATTCCTCCACTCATCCTTGGTTCTGTCCACCATGGTTAATTTGTAAGCCACCATTCCCAGTGCACCACGTCCATGTCACCGGATTCTGATGTTTTTGGGAGAAAGGGACCAACGGCGGATCCAGATGACGAACATTTCATGAGCTGATTCCTTCAGCTACCCTTTGTGACTTGCAACCAATGTACGGTTTTTCTGGAAATGCATTGAAACCGAAACGCTACCTGTTTTTTTCTTCCTAGGTCTGTGATGGTGGACCAGATGGTGCACGCAGGGACATCTCTCTCTGGGCACGCCAGCTGTTGTGATGTCGCCCATTGCTCTTCCAGGTTCCAGCACTCGCTGGTCAGCTGGTCTTTGCGCGCATGGGAGTGCCGGAAACTAGAAGAGCATCTCCCAGTGAGCAACATGCACACCAGACACCGGGTCTTCCAGGTTTTTAAGGTGCATGTGTGTACGAAGACTAGCTGGCCAGCAGGCATGCGTGTTAAAAGCCGGCTGGCCAGCCGGTTTTCCGGCTTCTAACGTGCACACATACACGTTAGAAGCCGGGAGACCAGGTGGCCAGTGCCAAAAAGATTAACCACCACTGTCCTAGGTGGTCATACCCCAAAATGTTAAAAAAAGAATATTTTCCCTCTTCTGGGCACTGAGGAGTGGCCTTCAGACCCATTAAAGGAGAATGAAACGAAATCCAGCTAGCTTAGAAGCGATTTCCATTCACTTAGAGCAGAGGTGGGCTGGGATCGCAGGTTCAAATCTTCACAGCTTTTTGGTTGATCTATGGGCAGTCCTTGACTTACAACAGTTCATTTAGTGACCAAAGTTACCACGGCACTGGAAAATGCGACTTGTGACCGTTTTTTAAACAGTTATGACCGCCGAAGTATCCTCCTGATCATGGGATCGAAAGTCAGATGCTTGGCCATTGACTCACATTTATGACGGTTGCCGTGTCCCAAGGTCATGTGATCGACCCCCTTTTGTGACCCTCAAGCAACGTTAATGGGGGAAGCCCAATTCACTTAACAACCGGGTGACTCACTGTAACAACTGCGGTGATTCACTTTACAGCTCTGGCAAGAAAAATTGTAAAGTGGGGGCAAAACTCACTCGATACTTATTTCACTTAGCAACAGAAGTTTTGGGCTTAATTGTGGTTGTAAGCCGAGGACTAGCTGTCTGTGTGTGTGTGTCTATATATATATATATATATATATATATATATATATATAGAGAGAGAGAGAGAGAGAGAGAGAGAGAGAGAGAGAGAGAGAGAGACTAAATCTTGAGTTCTGGAGCTGCAGAGGAAGGCAATACAGGTGGTCCTTGACTTACAACCATTCCTTTAGTGACCGAAGTGACAATGGCACTGAAAAAAGGGACTTGGTCCTCACACTTACGACTATTGTAGCATTTCCTGTGGTCACGTGATCGGGGCACTTACTAACTGGCATGTATTTATGATGGTTGCACCGTCCCTGGGACCTTTGACGACCTTCCCAGCTGCCTTCGGACAAGCAAACTCAACGGGGAAAGTCAGATTCACTTAACGATGGGAGCGATTCGTTTAACTGTGGCAAAAACGGTTGTAAAATGGGGCATGACTCACTTAACAATGGCTTCACTCAGCAAATGTTGGGCTTGATTTTGGTGGTAAGTTGAGCACTAGATCATAGATCTATAGATCTGCGTAGATCTACTAGTTGTAGATCTATAAATCTACTCGGTGGGTACGGGTGCCTGTAAGGGAATCGGAAAAATTCATGGTGGCTGCAACTATACAATCCAAACCTTGGCCCTTTTATGCATGTAACAAGGGGCGGGGCGGGGCTCTGATTGTACAGGTAGTCCTCAATCTATGACCATAATGGAGCCCAGAATTACAGGTAGTCCTCAACTTAGTAACAGTTCATTTAGTGACCGTTCAAAGTTACAACAGCACTTTAAAAAGTGACTTATGATCGTTCTTCACAGTTACAACCTTTGCCTTATCCCCATGATCATCTGATCAAAATTTGGATGCTTGACAATTGACTCATACTTATAACGGTTGCAGTGTCCCGGGATCACGTGATCTACTTTTGCGACCTTCTGACAAAATTTTGGGCTCAGTTGTGGTTATAAGTGGAAGGACTGCCTGTATGTACTGTTGTAAGTAGTTGCGGTCATCAGGCAAGGCATCGCCCAATCAGATTCGAAGTTATGAACAGTATTTATGGTGCTCATTGAGCACAGAAATTGTTAAGCGAATCCAGCGGCCATTAAGTGAATATGGCAGTCATTAAGTGAAACCCTTTTTCCCAACAAGAAAAGTCTTGCTGGAAACGAGAAGTAAATCCAACACCAACAACTAGAATAGAATTGAATAGAACAGAATGGAATAGTTGGAAGGGACCTTGGAGGTCTTCTAGTCTAACCCCCTGCTTAGGCAGGAAATCCTATACCATTTCAGACAAAGGATTATCCAATCTCTTCTTAAAAACCTTCATAACCTGGAGCATTTACAACTTCTGGAGGCAAGTACTGATTAATTGTTCTGTCAGGAAAATCCTCCTTAGTTCTAAGTTGCTTCTTTCCAGGGGTGGGATTCAAATTTTTTAACAACCGGTTCTGTGGGCGTGGCTTAGGTGGTGGGCGTGGCTTGGTGGTCATGTGACTGGGTGGACATGGCTTGGTGGTCATGTGATTGGCTGGGCGTGGCCAACTCAATATCACTCACATCGAGGCACGCATCTCCTCGCCTGGCCTCTCATGACTGTGGGGGTGCTGCAACAGTCGTAAGTGTGAAAAATGGTCATAAGTCACTTTTTTCAGTGCCATTGTAACTTTGAATGGTCACTCCACACAAGCAAAGTACCAGCAAAGGAGGGGGAAAAATTCCAGAGAAGTTCCTGAGACAGGAAGTGTAGTCCTGCCAAGAATGTAATAAGGGTCAACGGAGAGGCAATTTCTGTAAGCAACTCCAGAATGTTTCCTTCCTGCCTTCCTTACAGGATTAGCCCAGGAATTTCTTCTAACAACCGGTTCTCCGAACTGCTTAGAATGTTAACAACTAGTTCTAGCAAATAAGTGCAAACCGGTAGAATCCCACCCCTGCTCCTTTCCTTGATGAGTTTCCACCTGTTGCTTCTTGTCCTGCCTTTAGGTTCTTTGGAGAATAGCTTGACCCCCTCTTCTTAATTATAATAATAATAATACACAAGCTGCAATAGCCATAAAAGTGAGCCGGTTGCCAAGCCCCACAAATGCCATCCCATGATCATGTGTGTGGCTGGGGCCACCGTAATTTTGAAAATGAGTTGGCTGTAAGCTCTGGGAGATCTGTTGTAATTTCGAATGGTCTTTAAAGTTAAGCGACTAGTCATAAAGTCAAAGGCTACCTGTACAATTGTGACTGTCATCTTGTCCTTTTAAAGCAGCCTTACTTTCCCTCGGCAGCCAATTCCCAACTTTGTGAAGGAGCAACGACATTGTTCCAAGTGCCAATGACGTTGTGTGCCCTGGTCATTTTCACAAAAACGTCACAAATGCATAACTTCCGCCCCTCCTTCCACACTTCGGGACACCTATGGGCAATAATCATTATTCTTTGTGTGTGTTGTGTTGGGAATTGTGCAAGCATCTGCCCCTTTGTATTATTTTAAACAGAATAATAACTCTATCATAGGATTTTAATATGTTTTATTCTGATGTTTTGTTACTTTGTATTCTGCGTTTTATATGTATATTATAAATATATATATTATATTTTAATATATATATTTACAAATAGCTCCAGGCACTGAACATACTCATTACAGGTAGTCCTCAACTTATGACCACAACTGAACCCCAAATTTATGTCGCTAAGTGAGACATTTATCCCATTTTAGAATTCCTTGCCACAGTTGTTAAGTGAATCATTGCAGTTGTTAAATTAGTAATCTGGTTGTTAAATGAATCTGGCTTCCCCATTGACTTTGCTTGTCAGAAAGTTAGAAAAGTTGACCGTATGACCCCGCGACACTGCAGCACTCATAAATATGAACCAGTTGTCAAGCATCTGAATGTAAATCACGTGACCATGGGGATGCTGCAACGGTCATAAGTCTGAAAAATGGTCATCAGTAACTTTGGACGATCACTTGGTGAACTGTTGTAAGTCACGAACTATCTATATACCTTCCTCCTCCTATTTTCCCCACAACAACCACTGTCTGAGGTGAGTTGGGCTGAATGAGTGATTGGCCCCAAAGTCACCCAGTTGGCTTTCATGCCTAAAGTGGGATTAGAACTCAGCATCTCCTGGCAATTGCCCCAAAGTCAGCCAGTCAATTTTCATGCCTAAAGTGGGATTAGAATTCCGCATCTCCTGGTGATTGACCCAAAGTCAGCCAGCCAGTTTTCATGCCTAAGGCAGGATTAGAACTCAGCATCTCCTGGTGATTGGCCCAAAGTCAGCCAGTCGGTTTTCACCCCTAAAACAGGATTAGAACTCAGTATCTCCTGGTGATTGGCCCAAAGTCAGCCAGTCAGTTTTCATGCCTAAAGCGGGATTAGAACTCAGCATCTCCTGGTGATTGGCTCAAAGCCAGCCATGTCTAAGGCAGGATTAGAACATGTCAGATGTCGCCAAACAGCTGCTCTGTTTGGGTAGTTTTGAAGTACAAAGATGATGGTAGCTTCCCTTATCTCATTAGACAACCGGATGGCTTGCTGACTGGGGAATTCTGGACTTGAAGCCATATATATATATATATCTTTTAAGTTGCTAAGGTTGCTAAGGTTGAAAAATACTGGCTTGTAAAGATCAAGTTGATGCTCGAGGGCCAAAAATTCTTTTTTTAAAAAAAAAATCCTATGACACCTGCAAAACAGGGGCAGGATTTGGACGGCCCAATCAGATTTGCTGTTTTGTCTTTTTGGACCCCTGCCCACTCCCATGGACATCCCTATAAATGGAAGCACACGTACACACAAACAAAGGTGTATTTTAATAACCCGGCTCCATCATTCCATCTGCAGGCAAACATGCAATACTTTTCCTCATTAGGAGTTGTGAAATACTAACATGGGAACATTTTTTTTTGTTTTTGTTTTTTAAACTGGCATGAACTGAACAAACATTTTGACAAATGAACAGACATCGAGTTAATATTTCGTAAAAGACTTAATGTCCCCATCCTGCCACATGTTTACCAAGAAATAAGGCTCACTTTCAGCCTGGCGCCCGTAAATTCAGCCCAAATGGGTCAGTTTTATTTATTTTTTTTATTTTCTGGTTGTATTCAGAGCAGAGCTGAAAGCCGGGGGGAAAAAAACTTGGTGGGTTGCCTAAGGTGAATGGAGAATTTTCCTCGCCAAGGCCAGCCTCGGAACCAGCTTTCCTAATTTAATCTCGGCTGCCACGCTTGCCTGCTTCTGTTTTAGCGTCGAAAACATGTCCCTGTAGCAAATTCAGGGGACTGTTTCTAAATCAATCCCACTGGACTTAGGACCGAGTAGGATGCAGTTAATGATTTAAAACTTCTGCTGCTAAAGATTTGTTAAAAATTAAACTCTGCAGGAAATAGGACGAAAACCCACCCAAAAAACTCCCCAAACAAATTCAGAAATATTTAATTTATGACTCGTGTTTTCTCCCAGCATATGGATCAGTCTTCCCTCTCTACTTTTCCACACAACAACCCTGTGAGGTAGACTACACTGGGTGGGGCTGGAGCAAAGTGAGACCATGACAGTCCATGGCTGAGGTGGGGAGGCTCCAAGCGGAGATGGCAGCAGAATTGGACAGTGGGGAAGAACATGGGCCAGTCTGGGAGTCTGGGGAGGATTTGGACGATGGTCCTGCATCCGATACAGAGATTGGGGCCAGGGCCATCTGGGAGTTATGTGCTGACTCCCGAGCCTCCAGAATCTGACAGCAGCAAGGCAGAGGAACAAGGGGAGCCTGTTCCCAGTGCGTGTGTGCGCAGAGCTGCCAGAAGGCAAGAGCAGTTAACACAAAAGGGGCAACTCGGGAGTAAGGCTTGGAGGTGATTGCCCCTCCCATAAGACATAAAGGAAGTGCAAAGGGACAGGAACCTTTGCAGGAAGCAACGTTGTTCGCTCTGGTCGGTTTGGAACCTGAAAGTTCTGTGGTGAATTTGTGCTCCGTTTGGTTTTGAAAGACTAATTGGTACTTCAGTCGTTGGCAGCACTTCAAGTAAGATAAATGTGCGTTCTTATCAGACTTCTCCCGAAGGACTTTGGCAGACTTCCATGGGACTATTACAAACTGTTTGAGACTCATTGCGGACTGTAAATGACGATAATTCACAGCCGTTGAACTAAAATAAAAGGGTTTTGGATTTAACGTGTGTTTGTTGGTGTCTCAGGAAGCCTTGGTCAGAACAGGTGCTAGGGGAGAACTTTAAACCTGATACCACCCAAAGAGGGCAATCCTCAACTTACGACCACAGTTGAGCCCAAAATTTTGGTTGCTAAGCAAGACAGTGAAGTGTGTTTTGCCTCCTTTTATAACCTTGAATCTGATTTCCCTGTTGGTTTTGCTCGTCAGAAGGTCGCAAAACGGAATCACGTGGCCCTGGGCACTGCAACTGTCATAAATATGAGTCGGTCGCCAAGCACCTGAATTTTGATCACGTGGTATACTGCAACTGTCTGGGAAGTCTTGTTGGAAGGAAAAAACCCGGTCTGGTTTCAAGCCAGGAGAAAGATGGAGGAGTCAAGCTGCAGGAAAGGAGAATGAATTTGGAGGCAAGATGCAGGAAAGGAGGTCTCCATTTATTTAGGAAACAGAAGTGAAGTGACTCCGCATCAGTTGTGGGTCAGCTGACAGCCTGGGTAGGGTGATTTTCATACCCTTTGTGACTTTTGAGATTGTGGTGTCTGGTGGGGTTATTTGAGTAGATTAGATTAAATGAGATGAGGTGATTAGATTAGATTAGAAGGACCAGGGAGACATGATAGCAGTGTTCCAATATTTGGGGGGGCTGTAACACAGAGGAAGGGGCTCAACTTGTTTTCCAAAGCACCTGAAAATGGATGGAAACTGGTCAAAGAAACAGATTTAACCTGGAAATGAGGAGAAATTTTCTGGCAGAGAGAACAATCAACCCATGGAACAGGAGTTGCCTTCGGAAGTTGTGGGAGCTTCATCCCTGGAGGCTTTCAAGAAGAGACTGGACGGCCATCTGTCACAAATGATGTAGGCACTGTAATGTCTCCTGCTTGGGCGGGGGGTTGGACTACATGACCTACAAGGCCCCTCCCAACTCTGTCATTCTGTTATCTGATTCTGTATTGTAATGGTCCCTGGGTGGTGGTCAGGGGTCAAGGCTAACCTTGGGGAAAGGTGGAGAATGGAAATCCTGTGTGGCTTTGTGTTTTCCGACTTAATCCTTAATCCTGTCAATCCAGTCTCTCTCAGTCTTGTAACCAGGGTTACTTGAGGCCAATCTGGCTGGCAGGCAGGGATCGCTTTAGTTTTCTATGTGTCTCAAAGGTGCCTTTTTTTCAAGAGATAGCTAGACTTTCTGGTTTTCTTTGAAGACATTTCGCTTCTCATCCAAGAAGCTTCTTCAACTTCTATGGATGGGGTTTTTTTGGCCTTCTCTGGGGGCATGAAAATAAAGAGGGGTGTGTTTGTGTCTTACAATATTTCCTACAATATGAAAAATGCTCATCGTCTTCTCTTTCCTTCCATCTTTTTTACCAACATTAGAGCCTTTTCCAGAAAGCTGAGCCTTTGGGATGAAGCGTCCAAAGTAGCATAATTCGAGCCTGGTCATTTGTACCTAGATTGAGGATTCTGGATTGATTTGTTCAATGATCCATTTCTTGGCTTTTCAGTGACATTTTCATACATTCCCTCCGATCCCAAAATTAATTTCCTCGCTCTTCACCATCAACAGTCCTCAATTTACAACAATTCATTCAGGGATTGATGTTGCAACGGCAGTGAGAAAAGCGACTTTTGACCATTTTTCACTCTTACGACCGTTGCAGAATCTCCAAGGTCACGTGATCCAAATTTCGGCTGCTTGACAACTGACTCACAGTTATGACGGTCGCAGTGTTCTGGAGTCATGTCCCTTTTGCAACCTTCTGACACACAAAGTCAATGGGGAAGTTAGATTGACTTAACAACTGCGATAGAATAGAATAGAATGGAATGGAATAGAAAAGGTCTACTGAGAATTGAATAGAATAGAAATAGATTCTACTGAGAATAGAATAGAAATAGAATAGAATAGAATCTACTGAGAATAGAATAGAAATAGAATAGAATCGAACAGAAAATATGGAATGAAATAAAGTAGAATACAATAGAAATAATAGAACAGAACAAAACAAAACAGAAGGATTGGAATGGAATAGAATAGAAATATGGAATGGAATAAAGAATAGAATAGAAATAGAAATAATAGAATAGAACAGAATCTTTACTGAGAATAGAATAGAAATAGAAAGTATAGAATAGAAATAGAACAGAACAGAGTTGGAAGGAATCTTAGAGGTCTTCTAGTCCAGCCCCCTGCTCAAGCTGGAGACCCTATACCATTTCAGACAAGTGACTGTCTATTCTCTTCTTTAAAACCTCCACTAACTTAACCATTGCAGTGATTCACTTTACAACTGTGGCAAGAACAATAATAAATAATAAAGTGAGACAAAACTCGCTTAAGAACTGTCTCGCTTATTAACAGAAATTTTGATCTCGATTGTGGTCATAGGTCTAGGACTACTGTGACTACTTTTCCACAGTCATGTACACTCACCCACAAAATTCTCTTTATCGACCCAGCCTTCCCACCCAACCGACTACCCTCCTGCAGCTACCACTGTGATCCTTAAAAAAAGCTCTATTCTGATTGATATTGATAATCAAGGAGAGAAGCAACCTAGAACTAAGGAGAAATTTCCTGACAGAACAATT
Source organism: Pseudonaja textilis (assembly GCF_900518735.1). The sequence continues at coordinate 3,844,214 of NW_020769354.1, forward strand.
AATCAGTGGGACGACTTCCCTCCAGAAGTTGTGGATGCCTCCAACACTGAAAGTTTTAAAGAAGAGATTGGACAACCATTGGTCTCAAATGGTATAAGGTTTCCTGCCTAGCAGGGGGTTGGATTAGAAGATCTCTGAGGTCCCTTCCAACTATGTTTATTCTATTCTATTCTATTCTATTCTATTCTATTCTATTCTATTCCA
>NW_020769354.1:3852567-3873078 GCF_900518735.1 Pseudonaja textilis
TCTTTCTTTCTTTCTTTCTTTCTTTCTTTCTTTCTTTCTTTCTTTCTTTTCTTTTCTTTTCTTTTCTTTCTTTCTCTCTCCTTTCTCTTTTTCCTTCCATACCACCTCCCTCTTTCTTAAAAAAACCCAAAAAAAACCCCCCTTTACAGGCATTCTTTTGCATGCCATATGCAACCAGAGAAATAACCACCCCAGAGTTACTGCATCTGAAGGCGAAGGAGCAGAGTCTACGGCTGCAACAGACTGCAACCAGAAGAACGAGCCAACAAACATCCTGGCCTAGAAGAATTCTGCGCCATAGAGAGGAACCCATAAAATGGAGGCAGCCAGCAAGGCTGCCAGGATCTATTTTCACTGCATGTTGTTTGTCCTTTATCTGCACTTTGGAATTTTAGAGGTACCTGGCATCCTCCTTTGCAAAATTTGAAGAGCATCTTGTCCTACCTGAAAACAATAAACACCTTCCTGGTATCCAAATGCCTAAAGTTTTATCAAAGTAATCCACCCGTTTATATCAAAGCCTCAGCTGCCAAGTCAGAACGAAGTCACCACTTCCTAGTTTTTATAACTCTGATCCTTTTGCACAGGGGTCCCCAAACTTGGCAACTTTAAGACTTGTAGACTTCAACTCCCAGAATTCTCCAGCCAGCATAAGAGTTGAAGCCAGGGGTGGAATTCTACCAGTTCGCACCTATTCACTAGAACTGGTTGTTAACATTCTAAGCAGCTCGGAGAACTGGTTGTTAGAAGAAATTACTGGCCTAATCCTGTAAGGAAGACAGGAAGGAAACATTCTGGTGTTGCTTACAGAAACTGCCTCTCCGTTAACCCTTATTACATTCTTGGCAGGACTAGACTTCCTGTCTCTGGAACTTCTCTGGAGCTTTTTCCCCCCTCCTTTGCTGGTACTTTGCTTGGGTGGAGTGACCATTCAAAGTTACAACGGCACTGAAAAAAGTGACTTATGACCTTTTTTCACACTTACGACTGTTGCAGCATCCCCACAGTCATGAGAGGCCAGGCGAGGAGATGCGTGCCTCAATGTGAGTGATATTGAGTTGGCCACACCCAGCCAATAACATGACTATCAAGCCATGTCCACCCAGTCACGTGACCGCCAAGCCACGCCCACAGAACCGGTTGTTAAACATTTTGAATCCCACCCCTGGTTAAAGTCCACAAGTCTTAGAAGTTGCCAGGTTTGGAGACCTCTTCTTTTGCAGGTCAGAAATTCAGGTTGAGAACCGCTGAATGGTGGTGGAAAGGAAGTTTGTTTTGGGGCACACCACCCCTACACTAAAAAGGAATTCTTTAACCATCTGGTTGCTTTTAAATTTTTTACATTTTTCATCCGTAACCTCCAGGATCTGTTGGCATTATTAAAACCCGCATTATTAAAAAAATGCAGCCTCTTGGTTCCTTCCTCGATTTTTTTTGGCAGGATGAGTGGAAGGATCCATGATGTGTGTCCACTAGATGGTGGTGTGGTTGTGTGTTCATTCATTTCTCTTGGCGGGGGGGGGGCGGGGGGAAGAGTAGACTAGGCTGTCGCAAAGCCTCAGAGCATTTATTCTCCTGGGCACGAAGAGATGAGAAGAAAGCTTCATTACTTTCTCTGTGGCATCCTGATCTGACATATATACACTGCTCAAAAATATAAAGGGAACACAAAAATAAGACATCCTAGATCTGAATGAATGAAATATTCTCATTAAATACTTTGTTCATTACATAGTTGAATGTGCTGACAACAAAACCACACAAAAATTAACAATGGAAATCAAATTTAGCAGCCTATGAAGGTCTGGATTTGGAGTTACACTCAAAATTAAAGTGGAAAAAAGCACTTCAGGCTGATCCAACTTTGATGTAAGGTCCTTAAAACAAGTCAAAATGAGGCTCAATAGTGTGTGTGGCCTCCACGTGCCTGTATGACCTCCCTACAACGCCTGGGCATGCTCCTGATGAGGTGGCGGATGGTCTCCTGAGGGATCTCTTCCCATACCTGGACTAAAGCATCCCCCAATTCCTGGGCAGTCTGTGGTGCAACGTGGTGTTGGTGGATGGAGTGAGACATGATCTGCTCATTTGGATTCAGGTCTGGGGAACGAGCGGGCCAGTCCATAGCATCAATGCCTTCATCTTGCAGGAACTGCTGGCACACTCCAGCCACATGAGGTCTAGCATTGTCGTGCATTAGGAGGAACCCAGGGCCAACCGCACCAGCATATGGTCTCACAAGGGGTGTGAGGATCTCATCTTGGTACCTAATGGCAGTCAGGCTACCTCTGGCGAGCACATGGAGGGCTGTGCGGCCCCTAAAAAATGCCACCCCACACCATTATTGACCCACTGTCAAAGCGGTCATGCTGGAGGATGTTGCAGGCAGCAGAACATTTTCCACGGTGTCTCCAGACCCTGTCACGTCTGTCACATGTGCTCAGTGTGAACCTGCTTTCATCTGTAAAGAGCACAGGGCACCAGTGGCGAATTTGCCAGTCTTGGTGTTCTCTGGCAAATGCCAAATGTCCTGCACGGTGTTGGGCTCTAAGCACAACCCCCACTCCACCCTCATGGAGTCTGTTTCTGACCGTTTGAACAGCCACATGCACATTTGTGGCCCGCTGGAGGTCACTTTGCAGGGCTCTGGTAGTGCTCCTCCTGTCCTTCCTTGCACAAAGGTGGAGGTAGAGGTCCTGATGCTGGGTTGTTGCCCTCCTATGGCCTCCTCCATGTCTCCTGATGTACTGGCCTGTCTCCTGGTAGTACCTCCATGCTCTGGACACAACACTGACAGACACAGCAAACCTTGCCACAGCTCGTGTTCATGTGCCATCCTGGATGAGCTGCACTATTGAGCCACTTGTGTGGGTTGTAGACTCTGTCTCATGCTACCACTAGAGTGACAGCACCGCCAGCATTCAAAAATGACCAAACCATCAGCCAGAAAGCATAGGACCTGAGAAGTGGTCTCTGGTCACTACCTGCAGAACCACTCCTTTATTGGGGATGTCTTGCTAACTGCCTATGCCTGTTGTCTATTCCATTTGCACAAAAGCATGTGAAATTGATTGTCAATCAGCGTTGCTACCTAAGTGGACAGTTTGATTTCACAGAAGTGTGATTGACTTGGAGTTACATGATGGCAGATGAGATTCTGCCGAAACGTTGCTGCAACTTTAAAAGCACAACTATAATGACATGGGAAAATACCTGAACAAAGCTGAATACCATACATGTAAGTACCCGCGAAAACTTAAGAAAACATATATATATATGCAGGTCTTGGCATGTTCGGGTCTTTTCCCGTGTAAGATTAAGAGTATCTTGGTGACGTTTCGGCGAGGTCCCACTCACCATCCTCAGGCTGGTGCTTTCAGCTTCATGTCAGTGCAAGCTGAAAGCACCAGCCTGAGGATGGTGAGTGGGACCTCACCGAAACATCGCCAAGATACTCTCAATCTTACACAGGAAAAGACACGAACATGCCAAGACCTGCATACCTATACCTGTGAAAAGCTACGAAAACATATGCACCCCATTACAAGCCAATCGTATGGATAAAAAAAAACCAAGAGCAAACTATATCAAACTATATTTTGCAATTAAAAGTTGCATCTTGCAACTGGCTCTTTTTTTTTTTGAAATTTTTATTTATTTTGACAACAAACATAAACAAACACAGACATAAAACAGTAAATAAAACCATCTTTCGATTGTACAGCGTGTTGGTTGGTACATATCTCTTGTGCAGAATATCAACAGTCATTCCATCTAAAACTTTTGATTAAAATTCATATTGTAAAAAAACCTATCCGTATCATGCTATCTTATTGTTAAATCATCATTACACTTTATTTACTTTATCCTTTTTGAGCAAATTATAATTCTTTCCATAGTAATCAGTTATAATGTATAATTTCATTGTATTATTTTTACTATTACGTTATATTTATATTATGACATGCTTCATTTCTCTATTTTATCTTGCAACTGGCTCTTAACTGTGATTAAGAGCCGGAGAGTTCAGGCAGGCCGTTTCCCCCTCCCCACACCACCAGGGCTGGGACTCAAATTTTGCAACACCTGGTTCTATGGGCGTGGCTAGGTGGGCATGGCCATATGACTGGGTGGGCATGGCTTTTTTTTTCTTTTTTTTTTCGCAGCAACCCCCCCTCCATTTGGGGGGCCTTCTGGGCCTCAGGGAAGCCTCCTGCGGGGGGCGTTTTTCCTCTCAGAAGTCTTTCCTGAGGCCAAGGAAGGTAAAAAATGGAGGGGGTTGGGGTTGCTGCATCTCCCACCCTCCATTTTGCCTCCCTGGGCCTCAGGGAAGCCTCCTGGGTGAAGCAGTAAGCAAGCGAGGGGAATCCCAGCACAGCTGATTGTAGGAAGAGCTGATTGTCGCGAGGGAGGAAAAAAAATGCCTTAAGGAGTGATTGCACGGGGAAGAACGCCGTCAGCAATGTCGGGCATGCGGGCAACATTGCGCATGCACGATAAGGACTGACTGGGTGGGGAGGGGAGGGGAGGGGCCAGCCAGGGGCACAATTTGCCGGTTCTCTGAACTACACAGTATCATAACAACCGGTTCTGTAGAACCGGTCCAAACCGGTGGAATTCCACCCCTGCCTCCTGCTCCCTCTCTGCAAAATAGAGTCCGATCAGTTTCCTCCTTGTATCGGACACTGTGGTGCAGCACAATGCAATCGCATGACTGTGTGTGTGTGTGTGTGTGTGAGAGAGAGAGAGAGAGAGAGACAGACAGACAGAACATTAGAACCTTGAATCTGGATGTCCCAAAGGTGCTTTTTTTCCAAGAGGTAACTGGACTCTTGTTTTTCTTCGAAGACGTTTCGCTTCTCATCCAAGAAGCTTCTTCTACTCTGATCAGATAGTGGGGAATGGAAGGATTTATATTCCTTGCAGACAGCTGGTCATTTGCATCCTTTTACAATCGTTGAGGCCACTTGGGAGTCCCAAAGGTACTTTTTTTTCAAGAGGTGACTGGACTTTCCGGGTTTTTTTGGAAGACATTTCCCTTCTCATCCAAGAAGCTTCTTCAGCTCTGACTGGATGGTGGGAAACAGAAGGATTTATACTCTTTGCAGACAGATGGACATTTGCATCCTTTTAGAGGCTTGTTGAAGCACTTGGGGTCACCTGAGTACTTTGAATCTGGTCATAAGTACCTTTTTGGAGGCCTGTCATAACTTGGAATGGTCGCTAAGTGACCGTTCATAAGTCGAGGACTGCCTGTATTTCCAGCCTTTGCTGGGTCATGTAGGCAATTTAAGAGGCTTGGAGCAATTTTAAAATTGCCATTCCTTCTTTGGTTTTCTTATGTTCTTTGCCAGAACACAAAGGAACCTTCTGCCTCAAAGATGCACACCGTTTAAAATTCAATCTCACATAGGAGATCTGTTTAGGATTTTTGAGCATTGAGTGAAATAAATGCGGGCAAAGATTTACGAGGTAAAATTTAAATTTGACTTTGAATTGGGTTCTGGACCTAATTACACTCCAAACCATCATTTGCTTTAACATTTGTTAGCTGAGGCATCTGCAGGGGTGGACCAAAAAATTAAAGATGATGGCTTAGGAACCAAGGTGGCGCAGTGGTTAGCTTGCGGTATTGCAGGCTACTTCTGCTGACTGCCAGCTGCCTGCAATTTGGCAATTCAAATCTCACCAGGCTCAAGGTTGACTCAGCTGTCCAAGGTCAGTAAAATGAGGACCCAAATTCTGGGGGGCAATATGCTGGCTCTGTAAACTATTTAGAGAGGGCTGTAAAACACTGTATATAAATCCAGTAGTATCAGATGAGAAATTGAGTGATCCGTTCTAAAGAAGATTTAACTCTGCCAATCCTTAGCCCAGGAACCAACTAGGTTTTTATCTTCCTGTTCAACAAATATGCTCTATTAAGTAGATCATTGTTTCTCTTCCAAGCCATTTCCTGAGTATGTTTAAATGTGAAAATCTTTCACATTCACATTCTTTCCCATTTTTAGATTTGCCCTTAAGCCTAAATATTATGGTCTTTGTAATGTAACTTTATATGTGATATAAAAATCACTTAGCTCCATGTTGTAAAAACAATACTGTCTTTTGGGGGGGGAAAAAGTGCAAGATCAGAAATATGTTTTCTTGTTGCCAATGTTGAGTATGCGGTTCTTGTTCTTAATACCAATGAAAATACAGTGATTTTGTTGGTTGTTGGTTGTTTTTTATTTTTCCCTTATCCCAGTTGTTTCTTCACAGATTATTTGCAAGGATTTTTACTGAACACAACAGCAAATGTACAGATAACAGATAATAGAGTTGGAAGGGACCTTGTAGGTCATCTAGTCCAAACCACCCACCCAAGTGGGAGACCCTACACCATTTCTGACAAATGGCAGTCCAATCTCTTCTTGAAAGTCTCAAGTGATGGCGCTCTCACAACTTCCAAGGGCAACTTCTGTTCCATCGGTTGATTGTTCTCACTGTCAGAAAGTTTTTCCTTATTTCCAGGTTGAATCTCTCCTTGTTCAGTTTTCACCCATTATTCCTTGTCTGGCCTTTGGGTGCTTTAGAAAATAGCTTGACCCCTTCCTCTTTGTGGCAGCCCCTCAAATATTGGAAGACTGCTATCATGTCTCCCCTGGTCCTTCTCTTCCCTAGACTAGCCAAGCCCAGTTCCTGCAACTGTTCGTTGTATGTTTTAGCCTCCAGTCCCCTAATCATCCTGGTTGCTCTTCTCTGTACTTTTTCTAGAGTCTTTTTTATAGTGTGGTGATCAAAACTGGATGCAGTATTCTAGGTGTGGTCTTACTAAGGCTTTATAGAGTGGTATTAGTACCTTACTTGATCTCGATTATATCCCTCTATTAATGCAATTTAGGATCGCATTGGCTTTTTTGGCTGCTGCTGCACACTGCTGGCTCCTATTTAGCTGGTTGTCCACTAAGACTCCAAGATCCCTCTCACAGTTACTGCTATTGAGCCTGGTTTCACTCAGTCTATATGTGTACTTTTGGTTTTTCTTGCCTAAGTGCATGCGGCCCCCTTGAGCTGCATTTTCTCTGGCAGAAGGCTGCAGGAGGCCGTCCCAGCTGAAAATGGGGTCCATGTCCACCTGTCCCAGCCACAACCCTGATGCGGCCCTCAATGAAATTGAGTTGGACACCCCTGATCTCAGATGTTGGCTATTCCTGCAGGGGTGGTACTCTACCGGTTCAGACTGGTCGGACGAACCAGATGTTAAAGTTACAATACATCTCTGGTTCACCAAACCAGTATTTCAACTGACCGGCTGGTCCCACCCACCCATCCTAGGAGTCTCCACATGGCCCATTTCCGATGGAGTTAAGCGCGGGGTCCGTGTGGAGGCTCTGCAAGGGGGAAAAATGGCCCTACCAGACGTCCAGAAACAGGCCTGTTTCCGGCTTCCGGTGGGCCTCCAGAGCTCAGGGGAGGCTGTTTTCACCCTTCCAGAGGCCCAGGGAAAGCCTCCAGACCCTTGGGAGGATGACACTACCTCCCCCGGGCTCTGGAGGCCCACCGGAAGCTGGAAACAGGAAGTTCTGCTAGGCCATGCCCAACTAGCAACTGGGCAGTGAACCGGTTGCTGGGATTTTTGAATCCCACCCCTGGTATCATCCGCAAATTTGGTAAATTTCCCTTCTATTCCTTCACCTAGGTTCATGTGGCAGCCCGTTCCACGGGCTAACAGTGGAGGAATCTCCATTTCCTAAAGCTTCCACTCCCCCCAATTCTGTCCTGCCTTGAATTTCCGACCCCTTGGGGGATTTTGTAGAATCTACACACACACACACACACTACACACCCACACTCACACCTGCACGCCAGGCTCCTAATTGGCGTCTGCAAATGCAATCCACCTCGAGGTTTCATTCCCTTCCCAGGTGCAATTAATGGCACCATCTGCTTGCCAAACCGCGATTAACGATGTTTACAAATACTCTACAACGTGTTAAAAAAAAATAACAACAACCACCATCGTATTCATCAGCCTCCTTGTTGCAGATGGGCTCCCTCTCCTTTTTCAAACGCCTCTCTTGCCGTTGCATTGGCAGGCTGCGATGGGCGTCTTTGCGTGTGTGTGTGTGTGTGTGTGTGTGTGTGTGTGTGTGTGTGTATGTGTATTTGTGGTGTGTGTGTGTAGGTTGGGTGCTTAAGGGGAGGCGGAGCTGTGGGGAGGCCCTCTGGTGTCCTCATTTCACCAGGCTGAGAAAGCGTGAAGCATCTGGCTGGGCAGGTGGGATGTTGCACAGCGAGGAAGTGTGTGTGTGTGTGTGTGTGTGTGTGTGTGTGTGTGTGTGTGTGTGTGTGTAGAATCCATCATTGCCATGGCAGGGAGATGCCAACTGTGCCCTGGAGGAGGAGGAGGAGGAGGAGGAGGAGGAGGAAGAGTCGGGTGGGAACGGCAGCATATGGGCCCTTTGAAAAGGGCAGACTTTGCTTTTTATTTTTATTTTTAAAAGAACATTCATGGGGGGGCGGGTTGTCCTTAAAAATGCTGCTCCCCTCTCCAAGTGCTATATAGGTCAACTCTGGATATTTAATGCCCTGGAAAAAAATTAATTTATAATATGTATTTGTTTGTGTACAGGTAGTCCTCGACTTACAACAGTTCACTTAGTGACAAAGTATCTAGCGTATAGCAGGCCAACTAATGAAAAGGACTAGGGGTGACATGATAGCAGTCTTCCAATATCTCAGGGGATGCCCCAAAAAAGAGGGAGTCGAGATATTTCCCCAAAGCCCCTGAAGGCAGGACAAGAAGCAACGGATGGAAACTCATCAAGGAGAGAAGCAACTTAGAACTAGGAAGAAATTCCCTGACAGAACAATTAATCAGTGGAACGATTTGCCTCCAGAAATTGTGAATGCTCCAACACTGGAAGTTTTTAAGAAGAGACTGGATAACCACTTATCTGAAATGGTATAGGGTTTCCTGCCTGAGCAGGGGGGGTGGGGTTGGACTAGAAGATCTCCGAGGTCCCTTCCAACTTTGTTATTCTGCTCTGTTCCATATAGCTTGATGTTTTTGCAGATTCTCAGTCATTCCAGGTCGTGGTTGTCCCAAAGGTGCTTTTTCAAGAGGCAACTGGATTTTCCTTTTTTTTCTTTGAAGATATTCCACTTGTCCTCCAAGAAGCTTCTTCAGCTCTGACTGGATGGTGGACAATGGAAGGGTTTATATTCCTTGCAGACAGCTGGTCATTTGCATCCTTTTAGAGTCGTTAAGGCAACTTGGAGTCCCACAGGACACTTTTTCCAAGAGGCAACTGGACCTTCTGTTTTTTTTTTCTTTGAAGACGTTTTTGTTTCTCATCCAAGAAGCTTCTTCAGCTCTGACTGGAGGGTGGGGAATGGAAGGATTTATATTCCTTGCAGACAGCTGGTCATTTGCGTCCTTTTAGAGAGCCGTTGAGGCCACTTGGAGGCTTATATGTATCCTTAGGGCCACCTGAGTGATGCAAATGGGTGTGGAGCCTTCTTGGAACTGCTGAAAGGACCGTGTGTTGTGGAACTGTGCTTTCTGCAGGATGTTTTTCTCTGCCTTGTGTCCCTTTCCCTGTTGAAGGCAGGCGCCGGCTGTTGGGGATGAGCCTGTGTTGTCTGCATCTCAAACTGAAGCCACCAATGGTTCCTGTAGTCTGCAATTTTTCCCCCTGGAAATCGGATCATCCTCCCGCCCCATTTGAAGGACATTCATTCCAAAATGAATAGCTAAAAGTCTAAGGAGATTCTCAGTCGTCCAGGCCATGGTTGTCCCAAAGGTGCTTTTTCAAGAGGCCATTGGACTTCCTTATTTTTCTTTGGAGACAACACCCTGTGAATATCTGTGGCTTGGGATAGGGTGAAGGTTCCTCCTTCGAGCTTGTGGGTTTGGTTTCCAAACATTACATTACCACGCTAGGTAGCATTCTCAGCGTAATTTAGGGAAAGTCAGTGTTGATATTCTCCTGCTTATAAGGACATTGTATGGTCAGTGGGTCTTGTGATAGAGAAGTCACATCTGGTGAGGGTCTTTGGATGGGTCAGGTGTGGGTCACATCCAGTGAGGGATCTTGTGAGGGGGCAGGGGTGGTCTGTTGGGGGTTCACAGGGGTTCGGGAGAGCCCCTAGTGTTCTGATCCAAATCTTTGTCCAATAAAACAAACACAAATCAAAAGGGAACAGAAACCTTTTAATGATTCTTACAAATCCCCGGTTAAAAGGCTGCTGCAAACTAATTAACTTTGATAAGCACGAGCCTCGCCAAAACTGTGTGAGTTTGCCAAAAATAACAGATAAGGTTACCTAGAAATATTTTACAACACAAGAGTCTTCAAATACCATCTAAGATACTGCAATGTCCATGAGGCTGGAGTTTCAAAACGTTTTTGCTTCCTGCAAAGAACGTCCGATTCACAGCTGGCTTTTATCTTCTTGAAGGAGGGGCCATTACCTTGCAGCCTTACTCCCGAGTCGCCCATACTGCTGCAGCTGCTCTTTCGTACGAGCAACCCTGCACGCACACGCGCTTGGCACAGGCCCCTTGGGAACCTCCTCATCACTGCTGCCAGCCCCCACAATCTCTGAAGGCAGCAGTCCACTCCCTAATGGTCCTGGCCCCTCACCTGAGTCCTCGCTCTTCTCAGCCATCCACACCTGCTGCCGGCTAACAACACCTAGCTAAGATTCTGTGCAGTTCGGAGAACCCCCAAATCCCACTCCTAGATGGCCCCTCCCCTCCCAGGAGTCTCCATGTGACCCGTTTTGGATGCAGGTAAGTGCAGGGCCTACGTGGAGGCTCAGGGATGGTGAAAAATGGGCCTCCCGGAAGTTCAGGAAGAACTTCCAGGGTCAAGGGTGACAGTGAATTATGTGTCTCAGAGTCGGCTAGCTGTCAGGGCTCCGGCAGTTACCCCCAATTAAATCATGAGTCTTGAGCCAAACTTCCAAAACTTCAAAAAGGATTTATTGGGAGTTAACATGCCGGCACTGCCTGGGTGTAGCTGACTCTGAGGCACATCATTCATTGTCACCCTTGAGCCAGGTTTTCCTCCCACCCCCTGGGTGCATCATAATTCATATTCTCCAATGGGACACATCCATAGCCAAGAGTCATCAATCATGTTCTCCAGTTAGATTTTTGCATGGCAGAAACTTCACTCAACTAGTTACTATCTGTGCTGTACAGACAGTTTAGAGTTAATGGGATTTGGATAGTTAGGTAGCAATTGTGAGCTGTCCCCTTAAGGGAAGGCATCATGGTTAATGTAGTTAAGGTATCCTCGGAAATGTAGTCCATAATCACGTGACCACATCTGTAATCCTGATTGGTCACTAAATTGACCCTCGATGGGTAGGAGGAGTTTTCTTCGCTCTTGGCTGAACTCATGGACTCGTGGTAACTGTTCTACTTCTATCGCTGCAAGATGGGAGAAAAAGGATAGGAGATAAGCCATCTTTTTACCTACAAGACAGATATACAAAGGATTGGTCATTAAAGAAGAACTTCATCACAAATGTGAGTTATGAGGATACCTGATGAACCAATAAATGTACTTTGTTATGGACGCCTTGTTGAGTTTATCTATCTGTGTCTGTACAGCTTACAAATCCACCACTGTACAGAATACAGGACACTATTTCTGAAATACTATGTGTGGAATGTACTTTCGATTTCCAAGCTGCCGCACTGCTCTTTCAAACCCCCTTCCTTCCTCCCTTTCTGTTGGCAACTATAACATGGCCATATATTTTATGAGTTGGCAGGGAAATGGGCATGTTTCTGGCTTCCAGAGGGCCTCCGTAGCCCGGGGAGGGCAAAAATGCCCCTCCCGCACACTGTGGTCCAGGAGGCTGACTAGGTCATGCCCAAATGGCTGTGCCCACCCAGCAACTGGGCAGAGAACCCATCGCTAAAATTTTTGAAGCCCTCCCCTGGGTGTGGGTCATGTCAGATGGACACTTGACAAGACCCACACCTGACCCCATCACCAGACCAATCACCAGACCCCCCTCCGGATGTGACTCCCACAAGACCCATCATTAAACTCATTGCAAGACCCTCACTTGATGTGACTCTTACCTTGCCCGATAGCGAAAGCCACAAGCTTGGAGAATACACCTCCACCCTCCACAATATTTTCAGTTTCATTTAGCAGCCAGAATAGGGGAAAATTTGTTTATAATTAAAGCCCTTTAAAACATGTGTCTATTAGAGATAGATGCCTCCCAAATATCTCCGTAGGTATTTCCATTACTGGAGTCTAAAAAAAGCTTATTATGTAAATCATTTTTTTCATTCTATCCAAAAATCATTATAATACTCAATTTCAGGAAGTAGCCTCCACCAGCTGCTGCTTTTATACATCTGTGAGATAGGGGTGTGCATGCGCACACCCACCCTTACACACACACAGATGTACAGACACACACACACACACTATAGCGTTCAGGATGAATCTCAGTGAAATGTATTAGCTGTGTCCATATATTTCCACCTAAATTCCCCTGGTAGATAGAAATATTTGATAATGATAAAGACTAGAATTTAAACCATCTCAGACAGAAGGAAGGAAGAATTAAAGGTCGGAATAGGAATAGGAATGTGGAATGGTATGGAATAGAATAAAATAGAAAATAGAATAGAATAGAAAATAGAATAGAATAGAATAGAATAGAATAGAATAGAATAGAATAGAATACGAAAAGATGGAATGGAATAGAATAGAATTTTTGTATCGTTCCAATTTTAGTATATGTGCTGCCGAAGCGAGCACTTGCGCAGGGGCCATGCTAATCTTCTCTGGGAATAGAATAGAATTTTTATTGAGAATAGAATAGAATCTTTATTGAGAATACAGTAAAAAAGAATAGAATAATAGAAATTTTATTGAGAGTAGAATAGAATAGAATCTTTATTGGGAATAGAATAGAAAAGAATAAAAATTGTATTGAGAGTAGAATAGAAAAGAATAGGATAGTGGAATATTGAGAATAGAATAGAATAGAATAGAATCTTTATTGAGAATACAATAGAAAAGAATAGAAATTTTATTGAGAGTAAAATAGAATAGGCTTTATTTAGAATAGAATATTTTATTGAGAATAGAATAGAATTTTTATTGAGAATAGAATAGAATCTTTACTGAGAATAGAATAGTAAAGGATCTTTACTGAGAACAGGACAGGACAGAACAGAACAGAACAGAACAGAATAACAGAGTTGGAAAGGACCTTGGCGGTCTTCAAGTCCAACGGTCTATGGACCCACAGTGGGCCACAGCATGACAGAAATCAGGCTGGGCAAACAAGCGAAGTCCCATCTGCAGGATGCAGGGAGCACGCAAAACCACGCCCCCTCCAGTGCACAGAAAAAAACCCCTCTCCTCAGAACCGGTCCTTGGCGCCCCAAAGGTTGGGGTTTCCCCATCGACTTTGCTGGTCTCAAAAGGTCTCAAAAGGGGATCGCGTGACCCCTGGGACGCAGCAAAGGTCATAAACAGGAACCAGTTTGCAAGCATCCGAATTTTGATCGCGTGATCGTGGAGGATGCTGCAAAGATTTTTAACCAGGGGTGGGATTCTACCAGTTCAGGCCAGTTCAAGTGAACTGGTAGTTCTGGTAATCATTTGACCGCCCCCACCGCCGCTCTTTTCCTGTGCTTTATTTCCTTCTTTTGGTAGCTGATTCACGTGGCAGAGCGGTTTTGCCGCGCCTCAGCTGTTTTACTCACCGGGGCTGCAGTAAATGATAAAAGTATTATAGCTGAAAATTGTTTTTTTTTTTAAAAAAAATGGTGCACATGCATGCGGTAACCAAACCGGTGGTTACACCGGTTGAATCGCACCACTGGCTGTAACTATCAAAAACGGTCATAACAAGTCACCTTTTCCAGTGCCATTGTAACTTTGAACGGCCACTAAACCAACTGTTGTAGGTCGAGGACTACCTGCCAAAAGAAGCAGGCTGGGATGGATTTAAGGGTGGAAGCCCACCAGAGCGATATAGGCACATTTGCCTTAAATTCCCCCCAACGGATCAGAATAATCCCTCTTTTTGTGTCTCTTTCTTCGGATTCGCAATCCAGTCCACAAGTTCGGGCTGGTTGGGTAGGCGGTTGGCCAGATTCCTGGCCAACGCGTGAGTGCCCGGGGGCAGACACCGAGAGAGGAAGCCCAGAAAGACATCCACATAAAAATCACCAACAGAGTTATTGATAGCGACAGCAGCTGCCTATTGATTGACAGGGCAGAGAGAACGCGGTCTACTTTCGGGGTGACTGGACTCGGTATTGACAAGCTGTATTGGCCATTGGAAATCTGATGGGAGCCAACGGCTGCTGGGGGGGAGGCAGGGTGTGTGTGCGGGGGTGGGGGTGGGAAAAGAGAGAAATGAGGTTTGGGGCAGGCAGGGATGAAGGAGAAATGATGGGGAGCGAAGACTGCAGGGAGGTCTATGGAGATTCTCAGCCATCGGGGTCATGATTTATTTTTGACAGGCAACTGGACTTTTTGGTTATTCTTGGAAGCTATTCCCCAAAGCACCTGTAGGCAGAGCAAGAAGCAATGGGTGGAAACTCATCAAGGAGAGAAGCAACCTTGGAAGTAAGGAGAAACTTCCTGACAGTTAGAACAATTAATCAATGGAACAACTTGCCTCCAGAAGTTGTGAATTCTCCAACACTGGGAGTTTTTAAGAACATTTGCCTGAAATGGTGTAGGATTTCCTGCCTCTGTGTGTGTGTGTGGTGGTGGTGGTGGTGGTGGTGGGGTTGGACTAGAAGACCTCCAAGGTCCCTTCCAACTCTTGTTATTCTGTTCCAGATAGCTTGATAGCTATGGAGATTCTCAATCATTCCAGGTCGTGGTTGTCCCAAAGGTGCTTTTTTTCAAGAAGCAGCTTGACTTTCTTATTTTTCTTTGAAGACCTTTCGCTTCTCCTCCAAGAAAAACTTCTTCGGCTCTGACTGGATGGTGGGGAATGGAAGGGTTTATATTCCTTGCAGGCAGATAGTCATTAGTTGATTAGAGGACCAATGGTTCTCACTTTCAGGCAATGCCTCCTTAGTTCTAGGTTGCTTCTCTCCTTGATTAGTTTCCACCCATTGCTTCTTGCTCTGCCTACAGGTGCTTTGGAGAATAGCTTGACTCCCTCTTCTTTGGGGCAGCCCCTGAGATATTGGAACACTGCTATCATGTCTCCCCTAGTCCTTCTTTTCATAAAACTAGACACTCCAAATTCTAGCAACCGTTCTTTATATGTTTTAGCCTCCAGTCCCCTAAAAAAATACCTTATTCCACCAGACTTGAAACTCTAGACCTAGAAAAACTAGAACGACGCCACCTCTGGTCCAATCTAAATATAGTATATAAAATCTTACATTGCAATGTCCTACCTGCAAATGAATACTTCAGCTTCAACCATAACAACACAAGCGCACACAATAGATACAAACTCAAGGTTAACCGCACCAAACTTGACTGCAGAAAATATGACTTCAGAAACAGAGTGGTCAGTGTTTGGAATACTCTATCTGACTCTGTGGTTTCTTCCCCAAACCCCAAAAACTTTAAGCTTAGACTGTCTACTGTTGACCTCACCCCTTTCCTAAGAGGTCTGTAGAGGGCGTGCATAAGTGCACCAATCGTGCCCACCGTCCCTGTCCTTATTGTTTCTTTTATTTTTCTTATAAGTATCTATCTCATGTATTCAAAACTATATTTATTCTTATACCTGTATCTTGTAAGCGATTGACAAATCAAATAAATATTTAAAAAAATTACTAAATTAACTCGGTTGCTCTTCTCTGTGCCCTTTCTAGAGTCTCAACATCTTTTTTATAACATGGCAACTAAAACTTTGTGCAGTATTCCGAGTCTGGCCTTACCAAGGCATTATAAAGTGGTATTAACACTTCATGTCATCTTGATTCTATCCCTCTGTTAATGCAGCCTAGGACCGAGTTGGCTTTTTTGGCAGCTACAGCATCCTGCTCGTTCATATATAATTATCTACTAGGACTCCAAGATCCCTCTGCAGTTACTACTTTTGAGCCAGATACCACCTGTCCTTTACTGACACATTTGGGTTTTCTTTCCTAAGTGTAAAACCTTGCTTCTCTCTACATCGAATTTCATTTTGTCAGATAAGACCCGGTGTTCAAGTCGATGAAGGTCCTTCTGTATCTTGAGCCTATCTTCTGGAGTATTGGCTATTGGTGCCAGTTTGGTGTCATCTGCAAATTTGATCCATCTATTCCCTCATCTAAGTCATTGATGAAGATATTGAAGAGTACTGGGCCTAAGACGGAGCCTAGTGTCTCATACTTCCCTCCATGTAGATGCAGTTCCATTAAGGACGACACATGGAGTGCAGTTGGTCAGCCAGTTATAAATGTATCTTGCTGGCGATGCTGTCTAACCCATATTTTTCTATTTTACCAAGTAGTAAGTTGTGATCTTCTTTATCAAACGCTTTACCGAACTCCAAATAAATTATATCCACAGCATTTTGCTGGTCCGCTAATTTTGTGACTTTGTCAAAGAGTGCAGTAAGATTTGATCTGTTTTTGACAAATCCATGTTGGCTTCTGGTTATGACTTGGCTCGCCTCTACGTCTTCGTAGATTTGTTGCTTGATGAACTTTTCCAAAATCCTTCCAGGTATTGATGTCAGGCTGATAGGTCTATAGTTTCCTGGATCCATCCCAGCTACCCTCTTTTTTTTTTGAAGATGGAAACTACACCAACCCATTTCCAGTCCTCTGGTAGTTCCCCGGCATTCCAGGATCTTTGAAAGTTATAGTTCAGTGGTTCGGATATCTCGTCTGCCAATTCCTTCAGAATCTCTGGTTCTAGAGATTTGAACTTGTCTAGAATGGATAGGCGTTCTCTTATCATTTTCTTTTGCTTAATTTGACTTGCATTCCTAATTTGCATTTTACAGTATGTTTTGGGATAGGTTTGTCTGTTTTTTCCTTTTGTGACAGATATAAAAATTTTTTCCTCCTTTCTCACTGCTGCTTGTCACCTTTTTTCCATTTTCTCCCATTAATGGACCAGTAGTCTCCTTGAAATGTTTTCTTGTGTTTTACATGTTGAAAGAAGGTTCCTTTGTTATTTTTGACTTTATTTTATTTATTTATTCATTTGATTTGATTTGTCAATCGCTTACAAGATAATAGGTATAAGTATAAACATGAGTAAGAATACAGGAAATAGGTACGAATAAATGGGGACAATGGGCACTATTGTGCACTTATGCATGCCCCTTACAGACATCTTAGGGGGTGAGGTCAATAGTGGATAGTTTGAGGTAAAGGAGTGGGGGCAGAGATGGTATTCAGCAGGTTCTGACCAGTTCTGGAGAACCCGTAGTGGAAATTTTGAGTAGTTCGGAGAACCAGGAGCGGAAATTTTGAGTAGTTTGGAATCCCACCTCTGACTGGGCCCGCCCCCTTCTATTTTCTGCCTCCCGAGTCCCAGCTGATCAGCTGGGTCTTCTTTGGTTGCCCTGCACAGGAAAACGGACCTGGAAAGCAGGTTATTGGGGTGGGGAGGGATGATTTTGCAGTAATCTTCCCCCTGGAGTGAGGAGGGAATGGGTTTTTTTCAACATTCTTCCTCTGCCACGCCCACCAAGCCACGCCCAGAGAACCGGTAGTAAAAATATTTGAATTCCAACCACTGAGTGGAGGTTTGAGGATGTAACAACAGAGTCAGGTAGTGCATTCCAGGCCTTGACCACTCTGTTGCTGAAGTCGTATTTTCTGCAATCAAGTTTGGAGTGGTTAATGTTCCATATTAACATACTCGTAATCCTGCATTCTGATTGGTCCACCGATACAGCTTACTGATTGGCCAGTTTACCCTACTCTGATTGGACCGTATTACCACCCTGTGATTGGTCTGTCTGGACGGCGGGAGATTCAAGGAGCCATCATTGGCCGCGAGCCGCGAGCAGCCGCTATAAAAGAGGCTGCCGCGGCTCCGCGGTTAACACAGATTTTCAGAACTAAATAAAGAGCTGAAAGTCACACTGGTCTCGAGTCTCTTTTCCCGCGATCTAACAGTTAACATTGAGTTTGTATCTGTTGTGTGCTCTTGTACTGTTGCCGTTTGCTAGTTTCATAGCAAACCTTAGTTCATTCTGAGTTGTAGCTTTCCCGACTTCATCTTTGCAACTTTGGGTATTTTCTGATCTTCTAGAAGCTTTAGTTAGGCGCCCCTGTTCCCCCTTTTTAAAACTTGTCCTTTTTGTCTTTCACGTTATCAAATAGTTCTTCGTTTGCAGCCCTGCTGGTTTCTTTGAGATCTCTTATTTTTCTTCTTCGTTGGAATTGTGCAGACTGGGCTTTTATAATCAAAGTGTCCCAAGCTTCTTGAATTGTTTTCCCCTTGAGGATTCTGATCAGTGGAATCCTTTTCAAGCTCTCTCTTAAGTTTATTGAAATTAGCTCTCTTCAATTCCAAGATTCTAGTTTGGCTTCGTTCTGTTGCTTGCGCTTGCATAAATGTTGAATTCTAATAATGCGTGGTCACTTCCTCCCCAGGTTCCTATATCGTCATCACTTTCTATCATTTCATCTCTGTAGTGAGAATTAAATCCAGTGTGGCTGACTCTCTAGTTCCCTTCTCTACCTTATGGGAGACAAAATTGTCAGCTAGGGTTTGTCAGGAATCTGTTTGATGTTCCACGAGGCTCAGAGTTTGACTCCCAGTTGATATCAGGACCTTTAAAGTCCCCCATCACAACGGTGGTGTGCTTCCAACGTACCTTAGTTAACTAACTAGCAAAAAAATCCTCTGCTAGCAAAAGAAAATTCATCTGCTGGTTGTGTGATGACCTGGGGCGTGGCACAAAAGCAACAAAGTCACACAATTACTTAAAGTCCCTTTGATACCTCCAACTTGGCCCCAGTGTCCAGTTATCATTGGCTGGAGAAAAAAAACTCTCCCAAGAACTGTTTTTAAAGGGAAGAAATTCAGTTCGAACCCAAAGTACATATAAATGATAAATAAAAACCGACACAAACCACGCTGCAGCAATTAACAAGACAGGGCAGGATAAGGAATTGCAGACTTCAAAAGATAACGAAACACACACAGCTGGGAGGATGCCAGAACTCAGATAAGACTCGACAAATGCTTTGCTTCCAGCAAGGAGCTGTGCGCAAATACCCTCTTTATCCTGTTTTCTCAGCTGCAGCTAATTAAGGGAATCAGGGCCCTTTTCTCCCCGGTAACCCATGTTGCTCCCTTCTCCGTTCCTCCCTGTGTGCCCTAGGATGAAGGCGGGGGGCTGGGTCTTCCTCTGAATGCCCAGCTGGACTTTGCCCTTCTTCAGTTTCCTCCACAGTCACTGGAGCCACATTCCCATTCCCTGTCAGCTGCTCAACCTCCCCCTCGGAATTAGATTCCAACAGGGGCATGACAGGTAGTCCTCAACTTATAATAGTTCGCTTAGTGACTGTTTGAAGTTACAATGTCACTGAAGAGTGACTTATGACCATTTTTTTAATGACCGTTGCAGCATCCCCCTGGTCATGTGAGTTACATTCGGATGCTTGACATCTGACTCACATTTATGACGGTTGCAATGTCCCAGGGTCACGCGATCCCCTTTTAAAACCTTCTGACAAGGAAAGTCAGTGGAGGAAACCAGATTCACTTAACAACTGTGTTAGTAATTTAACAACTGCAGTAATTCATTTAACAACCATGGCAATAAAAGTCGTAAAATGGGGCAAAACACACAACAAAGCTCTCCCTTGTTAACACAAATTTTGGGCTAAATTGTGGTCATAAATTGAGGACTACCTGTATTCCAAATCAAGGACATCTTTACCACAGTACCGGTAATCCTCAACTTACAACCGGAATTGGATCAGAATTTCAATTGCCAAAGCAAGGCAGTTGTTAAGTGAACCACACCCAATTTCATTTCTTTTTTTGTTGTTAAGTGAATCACATCAGTTGTTAAGGGAACCATACCATCATTAAGCGAATCTGGCTTCGCCACCATTGACTTTGCTTGTTGGAAGCCAGTTGGGAAGATTGCAAGATTGGGATCACATGACCTTGGCATCCTGCAACCATCATGAATACTTGCCGGTTGCCGAGCAACCAAAGTTTGATCATGTGACTGTCAGGATGTTGCTACCATTGTAAGTGTGAAGACTGGATGTAAGTCACTTTTTAAAGTAACTTTGAACGGTCCTGGAATGGAATGGAATAAAATGGAATCTCTCTCTCTCTCTCTCTATCCTATCTATCTTTATATTATATATCTCTATCTCCTATCTATCTATCTATCTATCTATCTATCTATCTATCTTTGTATTTATCTCTTATCTACCTATCTTTATATTATATCTCTATCTCTTATCTGTCTGTCTGTCTGTGTCTGTCTGTCTATCTATCTATCTTTATGTTATATCTCTATCTCTTATCTATCTTTATATCTATCTATCTATCTATCTATCTATCTATCTATCTATCTATCTAT
>NW_020769354.1:3873088-3892451 GCF_900518735.1 Pseudonaja textilis
ATCTATCTATCTATCTATCTATCTATCTATCTATCTATCTATCTATCCATCCATCCATCCATCCATCCATCCATCCATCTATCTATACCGATGGAAGGTGGTAGGCAGAGGCATAATTTTTTCTGTTTGTTTTCCTCCCCAAAAACAATAGATCTAGTTGAGAATAGAACAGAATCTTTATTTAGAATAGAATAGAATCTTTATATAGAATAGAGTAGAACAGAAGTTGGAAGGGACCTTGGAGGTCTTGTAGTCCAGCCCTTGCTCAAGCAGGAGGCCCTCTACCATTTCAGGCAACTGGTTGTCCGATCTCTTCTTAGAGCGTTGGAGCATTCACAGCTACTGGAGGCAAGTAGTTCCACTGGTTAATTTTTCTCACTATTAAGAAGTTTCTCCTTAATTCCAGATTGCTTCTCTCCCGGATTAGTTTCCATCCATTGCTTCTTGTCCTGCCTTCAGGTGCTTTGGAGAATAGTTTGACCTTCCTGAATGGTTGTTAAGTCAAGGGCTACCTGTAATGGAAACCCCAAACCCCCAAATCTTACCAAATTTAATATTTATCCAAAACCTTCCCGATACCACGGCATGACCCTGCCTCAGTTAAGCCTCGGAGAAGCCATTGGAGTTTATCTACCCACAGCGGCCTCATTATCAAATAAAATAATTGCCCTCTCCCTTTGTCGCCTTGATGAAGTTGTAAAAAAGAAGATTTACAAGGTTATTAAAAGTGGGGTATCCTCCCTCCTTCCCTTCCCCCCCCCCTTTTTTCCCTCTCTCTCCCTTCCGAGCGAATGTCACAACAGATGTGCATAAATTCCTTGTCGATTTCCAAATGCCACCTAGGGAATATTGTCAACTAATTATCGAAAACAGAAGATGGGGGTCTCCCACTCTACAGTTTTTCAGAGGTCGCCTTCCCAACAGCTGAGGATTTAATTAGGGCTGATTGTCATTAGCATGTTCAATAGCCGCCGCTCATTACAAAAAGGGGGAGATCCAGTGATCCAGCATCGCCTGCAGCTTGGGGGGAGATCGGGGGGTGGCGGTGTTCCTAATTAAGGAAGCAATTTATTTGTGCCAGCCGCGGTGTGTGCAGAAGCGAGCACTTAAGCTTAATTTTTTTTTGTTTCAAGGGGAAACGGGCTTTGGGCTTTTTGTTTTGCACTGAAGGTCAGGGTGGGAGGGGGTGAAGGTCATCCTTGTGGGGTGTCACTTGGCGCAAAAGAGAAGACGGACCTCGGCCCGTTTTGAGCGAGGGAAGCAATTAGGTCGTTACCGATAAAAAAAAAAGCGTGAGGTCGAACGCCCTTCAAAGGGCCGGGCCTGATTCTGCAGGGCTCGTAACACGAGAGTTTTGATAGGCGGGTCTTCTCATCCAATTGTAGCAAGGGGTTCTCTGCCCAGTTGCTGGGTGGGTGTGGTCATGGTGGGTGTGGCCTAGTCGGCCTCCTGCACCATGGCGGGGGAGGGGGCGTTTTTGCTCTTCCTGGGCTCCGGAGGATTTTCTCGAGTCTCTTGGACGTCAAAAATGGCCTCCCGGGCTCCAGAGGCCCTTCGGAAGCCAGAAACGGGCCTGAACTTCTGGGAGGCCCATTTTTCACCCTCCCCAAGCCCCCATGCGCACTTACCTGCATCCAAAACAGGCCACATGGAGGCTCCTGGGAGGGGAGGGGTGAGTTGGGCAGGGCCAGCCAGCAATGGGATTTGGGGGATCTCCGAATTGTGCAGAATCTTAGCTAGGGGCTCTCCCGAGCCCCTGCAAACCCCCGGCAGCCCATCCCTGCCCCCTCACAAGATCCCTCACCTGATGTGATCCACACCTGACCCATCCAAAGACCCTCACTGGACGTGACTTCCCTATCACTGTACTCAACGAGTAGTCCTTAATGGGTCTAAGTCTACATGGAGGAAACTTAAGCAGTGGGGTGCCACAAGGTTCCGTCTTAGGCCCAATACTCTTCAATATCTTCATTAACGACTTGGATGAGGGAATAGAAGGGGAACTTACCAAATTTTCAGATGATACTAAGCTGGTAGGAATAGCTAACACCCAAGAAGATAGGCTCAAGATCCAGATGGATCTTGACAGACCAGAACACTGGGCCACATCTAACAAAATGAAATTCAATGTAGAGAAAAGTAAAGTCCTACACTTAGGCAAGAAAAACCAAAAGTACACATATAGACTGGGTGAAACCAGGCTCAATAGCAGTAACTGTGAGAGGGATCTTGGAGTCTTAGTGGACAACCAGCTAAACATGGGCCAGCAGTGTGCAGCGGCAGCCAAAAAAAACTAATGCAATCCTAAATGGTATTAACAGAGGGATACAATCAAGATCAAGGGAAGTACTAATACTACTCTACAAAGCCTTAGTAAGACCACACCTAGAGTACTGCATCCAGTTTTGGTCACCACATTATAAAAAAGATGTTGTGATTCTAGAAAAAGTACAGAGAAGAGCAACCAGGATGATTAGGGGACTAGAGACTAAAACATATGAAGGACGGTTGCAGGAACTGGGCATGGCTAGTCTAGGGAAGAGAAGGACCAGGGGAGACAGGATAGCAGTCTTCCAATATTTGAGGGGCTGCCACAGAGAGGAAGGGGTCAAGCTATTTTCCAAAGTGCCTGTAGGCCAGACAAGGAATAATGGATGGAAACTGAACAATGAGAGATTCAACCTGGAAATAAGGAGAAACTTTCTGACAGTGAGAACAATCAACCGATGGAACAGAAGTTGCCCTCAGAAGTTGTGGGAGCTTCATCACTGGAGGCTTTCAAGAAGAGATTGGACTGCCATTTGTCAGAAATGGTGTAGGGTCTCCCGCTTGGGCAGGGGGTTGGACTAGATGACCTACAAGGTCCCTTCCAACTCTGATTATCTGTTATCTGTTATCACAAGACCCACTGACCACATGATGCCCTTATAAGCAAGAGAAGATCAACGCTGACTGTCTCTAAATTATGCTGAGGCTATTACCGAGCGTGGTAATGTAATGTTCGGACACCAAACCCACAAGCTCGAAGGAGGAACCTTCACCCTATCCCAAGCCACAGATATTCACAGGGTGTTGTCTCCAAAGAAAAATAAGGAAGCCCAGTTGCCTTTTTAAAAGGCACCTTCAGCACAACCATGGCCTGGATGAATGAGAATCCTGGGAGGGGAGGGGTGGGGTGGGCGGGCCCAGCCAGGAGTGGGATTTGGGGCTTTTCCAAACTGTGCAGAATCTTAGCTGGAGGTTCTCCCAAACCCCTGGCTGGGAACCCTCAATCCGACTTGTCCAGTTCCTTGCTTGAAAATCTCCAGCGATGGAGATTTTCCCGACTCCAGGAGGCAGGTTGAGTTTGTGGCTCTTCATTAGTGTGTCTCAACTTTGGCGACATGAGGAAGACGGGTGGACTTCAACTCCTAGAGCCAACCTTTGGGAGGTCCAGCCAGGAGGTTCTTCAGTCGGGCCAGTCCACCAGTTGTCCACTCCTTTCTCATGGATCCTGAGGCCACTTTGCTGCACAAGTGTGTTGGTGTTGTGGTTCACTGGCAGCAGGTGCGGACGGCTGAGGTTCTTGGAGAGCGAGGACTCGGATGAGGGGCCTCTGTGTGATGCAGGATGGGGCCAGGACCATCAGGGACTGGAAGGCTGCCTTTGGAGCTTGTGGAGGCTGGCAGCAGTGATGAAGAGCCCCCCGAGGAGCCTGTGCCAAGTGCGCGTGCACGCAGGGCTGCTCGAAGGAAACAGCAGCTGCAGCAGCATGGGTGAGTTGGGAGTAAGGCTGCAAGGTGATGGCCCCTCCCTTAAGGGATAAAAGCCAGCCCTCAGAGGTGGGATTCTTTGCAGGAAGCAAAGAAGTTCTTGCACTTCAAGCCTTGTGAAAGTTCAGACTATCCTGGTTTGTGTTCGGAGACTTTTGGTTTTGATTATTTCCTTGCAATTTAACCTAATGTTCTTGGCAGCCTTGAACAACCTCAGCAAGGCTCGTTCTTATCTGGGACAATTAGTTTTTAATAGTATTTTACTGTGAATGAATGGAATTCACAGAGAAGCATTAAAGAGGTTTTGCTTTTATCTCTTGTTTGGTGTTTGTTTGCTTTGAACGAGGCTTGGGTCAGAACAGTTGGGACTTCATCGGAACAGGACGAAAACTGTCCAAAGAATAGCAACTTGAAGACGACTGGACTTCAACTCCCAGAATTCCCCAGCCAGCAATATTCTGGGAGTTGAAGGCCAGCCATCTTCAAGTTGACAAGGTTGAGAAACACCACTTAAGATCTCTCACAATCAGAAAATTCCCCCGCCTTTCAAATTTGGAGGTCCTTCTATAAAGTTTCTATCTAGTCGTTTTGTTTTATTTGGGGGCACTGTGGAGAATAAATCCACCACTTCTTCTCTGTGACATCTCTCCTCATATTGGAAGCCTACTATCATCTCTCCCCTTTGGCTTCTCTTTTTTTAGGTGCAACGCCTCTAGATCTTTGAACCATGATTAATCGCATTTAGTCTTCATGTTCTTCACCATCTTTGTGTGGTGACCAATCTTGATGGTGGTTGTTCTTGTATCATTGACCTTCTCTAGCTGATAATACAAGCTGAATAGAAAATACAAACTGAATAGTTAAGACTTTGTTGATGATCCAAACTCTGTCAAGGACCTTGGAGTACTCATCTCAAATGGCCTAAGTGCTAGAGCCCACTGTAACTACATAGCCAAAAAGGTGTTAAGAGTTGTTAACCTAATCTTATGTAGCTTTTTCTCT
Source organism: Pseudonaja textilis (assembly GCF_900518735.1). Next base: position 3,877,843 of record NW_020769354.1, read on the forward strand.
GGTAATATAACACTAATAACTAGAGCATACAAAACATTTGCTAGACCAATACTTGAATACAGCTCATCAGTCTGGAACCCACATTACATATCTGATATTAATACAGTTAAGAAAGTCCAGAAATATTTCACAAGAAGAGTTCTCCACTCCTCTACTCATTGCAAATACCTTATGCCACCAGACTTGAAATTCTAGACCAGTGATGGCTAACCTTTTCAGCTTGGTGTGTCAAAAATCGGGAAAAAGTATAGCCTTCCTCGGGTCGTGTGTCACTTCAAGAAATATCAATAATTTGTTTTATGATGGACTGGGCTGGGGTGATCACGCAGGGCTGTGAAACTCGTCTCCCTGGTCTCAGGGCTGCAGGTGCAGGATGTGGGGATCGGAAGGCCACCTTACAGGGCTGTGAACCTCATGGATCTCCTTTCCTCCTGTAGCGTTCCTGAGGTAATGAAACTGACAAACCTCAGTTTATGGCGGTTAAAACTGGTTCTCTGCTGCAAAGATCTTGCAGCAGCGGTGACACCATGCCTCCACGCAACAAGCAGGGAGCAGGGATTGGAGCAGAGCACAGGCAGCCTCTAAATGTGCAGGTTTTCCCCACACCAACAGGCGTGTCAATCAAAGTGCCTCGGAGTGTCACAAGTGACACGTGTGTCATAGGTTAGCCATTACTGTTCTAGACCTAGAAAATCTAGAACTATGCCGCCTTCAGTCCGATCTAAGTAGAGTACATAAAATTATATATTGCAATGTTCTACCTGTTAATGAATGCTTCAGCTTCAACCATAATAATACAAGAGCAAACTCAAGGTAAACCGCACCAAACTTGATTGCAGGAAGTACGACTTCAGCAACAGAGTGGTCCATGCCTGGAAGACTCTACCTGACTCTGTGGTTTCTTCCCCAAACCCCAAAAACTTTAACCTTAAACTGTCTACTATTGACCTCACCCCTTTCCTAAGGGGTCTGTAGGGGGCGTGCATAAGCGCACCAACATGCCTACCGTCCCTGTCCTATTGTTTCTTTTTATTTTTCTTATATGTATCCATTTCATGTATTCATAACTATGATTATACTTATACCTGTTATCTTATAATCGCTTGACAAAATAAATAAAACAAATAAATAAATAATACAAAGTAACAGAGTGGGAAGGGACCTTGCGGTCTTCTAGTCCAACCACCTGCTTAGGCAGGAGATCCTATACCATTCCAGACATGTTGCTGTCCAGTCTTCTTAAAAATTTCCAGTGTTGGAGCATCCACAACTTTTGGAGGCAAGTCGTTCCACTTTATTTTAATCATCAGGAAATTTCTCCTTATTTCTAGGTTGCTTCTCTCCTTGATTAGTTACCATCCGTTGCTTCTTGTCCTGCCTTCAGGGTCTTTGGAGAATAGCTTGACCCCCTTCTTTATGGTAGCCCCTCAAATATTGGAACACTACTATCATGTCACCCCTAACCCTTCTTCTCACGAGATTAGCCAATTCCTGCAACTGTTCTTCATATGTTTTAGCAAACACCTGTAGTGTTCTATATTAACATACTCCAAACGCTGAAATCTGATTGGTCCACACGGACCGCTTCCCGATTGGTCCACTGAACGTCCATGATTGTCTTTCTAAGAATCAACCGTGATTGGCCAAGCCAATCGCGGGAGATTCAAAGCCCTGTCATTGGCCGGCAAGCCGCGAGCATTCTCTATATGAAGGGCTGCCGCGGCTCCAAGATCTTGTACAGGTCTTGACTTTAAATAAAGAGCTTGAAGTTCACTGGTCTCACGTCTCGTCTGTACCCGATCTAACATGTACCAAGCCAAGTTGATGATACATCTGATATCTTGCCTTACTTCTTGGAGGCTGGGTGATCTGTGTCATATCTCAGAAGCTTTTGATGTTCCTTATGTTGCTGGATTCCAATTCTCACCAGTCTTCATTGGGTTATAGACATAATAATGTAAGTATATAAGAATTTGGCATGAAAACCAGTGGTGGGGTTCAAATTTTTTTACTACCAGTTCTGTGGACGTGGCTTGGAGAGCGTGGCTTGGTGGTTGTGGCAGGGGAAGGATATACTGCAAAATCTCCATTCCCACCCTACTCCTGGGAGAAAGTTACTGCAAAATCTCCATTCCCTCCCCACCTCACTAACCTGCTTTCCAGCTCCGTTCCCCTGTGCAGGGCAACCAAAGAAGACCCAGCCGATCAGCTGGGACTCAGGAGGCAGAGAAGAGATGGGGGCGGGGCCAGTCAGAGGTGGCATTTGCCGGTTCTCCGAACTACTCAAAATTTCCGCTACCGGTTCTCCAGAACTGGTCAGAACCGGCTGAATACTACCTCTGATGAAAACCAAGTAGGTGACTTTTGGCCAATCACCAGGAGGCTGTGAGTTCTAGCCTCACAGGTAAGAAAGTCAGTTGGATGACTTTGGGCCAATCACTCTCTCAGCCAAACTCACCTCACAGAATTGTTGTGGGAAAGTGCGAGGAAGAAGTATTAAGTATGTTCTCTGCTTAGTGTTGTTTACAAAACTAATAAAAACAGGATACAAATAAATGCATTAATAAGCAAATCCGTAAATAGATCCATTAAAATTAAATATAATATTTGGTGAAGTGCCACCATGTTTCTTGATGCTCTGACCCATGACCTTTTCCAACAAATCAAACACAATCCAAAGGGAACAGAAACCTTGTAATGCTTTTGCAAAATAGTTAGCTGTGATAAGCACAAGCCTTGCCAAGCCGTGCGAGACTTGCCAAAAGATAACAGACAAGAAATAATTTGCAATACAAAAATGTTCAAATACAAACTCAGGATACTGGAATGTCCACGAGGCTGGAGTTTCAAAACATCTTTGCCTTCTTCAAAGAACATTCCTTTCACAGCTGGCTTTTATCTTCTTGAAGGAAGGGCCATTACCTTGCAGCCTTACTCCCGAGTCGCCCCTGCTGCTGCAGCTGCTCTTTCCTGCGAGCAGCCCTGCGCACATGTGCACTTGGCACAGGCTCCTCGGGAACCTCCTCATCGCTGCTGCCAGCCCCCACAATCTCTGAAGGCAGCAGTCCACTCCCTAATGGTCCTGCCCCCTCATCTGAGTCCTCGCTCCCCTCAGCCTTCCGCACCTGCGGCCGGCTAACCACAACACTTGAAGAGAGCGGACAACCATTTGTCTGAAAAGGTATAGTGTCTCCTGCTTGAGCGGAGAGAGGGTTGGACCAGATGACCTCCAAGGTCCCTTCCAACTCTATCGTTCTCTTAATATGTAACAGTCAAGTAAAGATTGTAGAAATTTGTTTTTGCCATTCACAGGTTTTTAGAATGGTGGGTCAGACTGCCAGGCTACCATTTTTTTTAAAAAAATACTAATATGTGAACACAGTCAGGAAAAGAAAGGGTTGAGGCTGGGTGTGTACATGTGGGGTTACATTTGTAATTTAAAGCCAGCCTTTGGGGGTCAGGCTGGTGGGAAAGAGGCTATTGTAAACCTGGATTAGAAATGCTTGTGTTTTGTCCTTTCAAAAGGGAAATGTTGTGGTATCTTCCGGAGCAGGTGAACCGAGTAAGTAATTGTTGTGCAAATGTAGCTTGCGTTAAAAACCGGTTATCTCTCTGTTTCTTCCTGACCCTAGGCAACGTCTGCTACTGAAATATATTTATATATACTTTCTATAATTTGCCTTCTCTCCAGATCTTTGCCAGAGTGCAAAGAAAAAAAAACACCTTGTATGGCTTGAATTTTGAATGGCTCCTGACAAGGATTTTGCATTCCCGTGAAATTATCTTGGCATGTATAATTTCTCATTTTATTTCCTGCCCCCCACAAAAACTCTACCTCACGTGTGTAGATGGGGAGAGTAATAACTACTTTTTACGTATGAAAATAATATCATTTATCATTTAATGCTGGTGGTTCAGCCCTTCCCTCCAGCTTACACTCTCCCTTTCCGCCCCCAAGCGAATTGAACTAAACCAACATTTATTTGCACAAAAGATACCATATCTTGCTTAGGTTCTGGCTGTGGTTCCAGTGACAAAACCTTTGCAGGGAGAAATGTATGAATTCTTTCTAGCTTGTCCCTTCTTGCACTTGGCTAACAGGAATTTGAATGCTTTGTTTGCAAAATCTTACCTTCAAAACATCTCATAAGAAAGATGGAGAGAGGAAGATGACCAAAATGCAGGACTTGGGTGTTTTGGCGCAAAAGTGAAGCTAAAGACATGGAGAAGGGGGACAATGCAATTGGTAGACATTTTATCACGTCAAACAATCTTCTTTGGAAGGGAACATCTCTTGAATTTGATTATATTTACCTATGGGATAAAGGAGCGATGCAAAACGTTATCATTTCGCCCCAAGCGTTTGGATGACTCTGCCAAAAAAAGAAAACCAATTATGCTTTCAAAACATGGAAGAATTCTCCCATTTAAAGCCAGCGGTAGTGTCTTCTTCAGGAGTTACAGTGCAGGATAACAAGAGTTGGAAGGGACTTTGGAGGTCTGCTAGTCCAACCCCCTGCTTAAGCAGGACATGCTATATCATTTCAGACAAATGGCTGTCTAGTCTCTTCTTTACAAACTTCCAGTGATGGGGCACCCACAGTTTCTGGTGGCAAACTGGTCCACTGGTTAATTGTTTTCACTGTCAGGAAAGGTTGGATCTCTCCTTAATAAGTTTCCACCCGTTACTTTTTGTCCTGCCTTACGGTGATTTAGAGAATAATTCATTCTCCTCTTCTCTGTGATAGCCTCTCAAGAACTGGAAGACCGCTAGCCTGCCCCCTCTAATCCTTCTCTTTGTTTGACTAGACATTATCCAATTCTAATAAAGGAGAATATTTGTAGCTTAGGGTTGAGATGAGGAGGGTCTTCGGCGCTCTCTGAGCTTGGTTGTTTTCTCCCAGACGTTTCATTATCCAACTAGAGAACATCATCAGTGCTAGAAGGAAGTGGGGTTATCTCTCATTACGTTATAGCACTGAGATGTTACTTAGTTTGGGTAATGAAATGTCTGTAAGAAAACAAGTTCCAGAGAGCACCAACGATCCCTCATATCCAATTCTCACAACCATTCTTTGTTTATTTTAGGCTTCTTATAATCTTCGTTTCTCTTCTCTGCACTCTTTCTAGAATCTCTCTCTCTCTTTTTTGTATCGTGGCGACCAGAACTGCAGGCGGTATTCCAAGTGTGGTCTTTTTACCAGTGCTGTATAGAGTTGGGAGATGAGCAGTGGAAAAAATAAATAAATTGGGGCCTGACCTGAATAATCTTCCCCGAGGGAATATTTGACACCCAGATTTTCAGCAAAATATTTCAAGATTTTTGGAAACTTATCTCTGCCCCAAGACGGAAGTCCTGATAGGTTCTAGAAAATAACCGGAATGAAAAAGGACAGTGTATTCAAATAGAGACTTCTAAGTCGATGTTCCTATTGGATAGTTAATACAACGAAAGGATTGGTTAATATTGTCAGCATCGGATTGGCCGTCTAAAGCGGCGGGAAGTTTGAATAAATGCCATTGGTTGCGAGCCGTGGGCAGCCGCTATAAAAAGGGCTGCCGCGGCTCGACTGCAGTTGAAGTTACTTGTTATTATTAAAGAGCTGAATTCAACTCCGGTCTGCGAGTCTCTTTTACTGGCGATAGAACAGACTCAAAGTTTTGTGATACAAAAATAAGGGGAGGAAGAGCTATATACCTGTTTTAAGTCAATAATTGGGGAAAAAAAATAAGGTAATGGGATTTTGCATTCTCACAGAATGCTATTGATTCTTTTAGGACACTGATAGAGAACAGAAGTTTTAAAAATTTAAACTACCTAATTCTAATTCTGTTATTCTTTTCAATTGTGAGCCATCACAGCTTGATTCCTCTCCTAGCCCTCATGCTGGGGAAACTGCCAGGGTTTCAAGATTTTAGAATAGAATAACGGAGTTGGAAGGGACCTTGGAGGTCTTCTAGTCCAACCCCCTGCTTAGGCAGGAAACCCTACACCACTTCAGACAAAAGGTTATCCAACATCTTTTAAAAAACGTTCAGTGTTAGAGCATTCACAACTTCTGGAGGCACGTTTTTTTCCACTGACAGGTTTTTCTGACAGGTGAGTAGAGTTGGGGTCAGCTGAACCTTAGACAGGTGTTCCAGACTAGAGGCACAGGTAAGGCAAAGGTAGATGACCCATCTCTATCATATGGGGCTTAAAACATGTCTCTCTAAGAGAGAACCCTGGTCTCTCTTAGTGAGCGTTTACCTGGAAACACCGATCACATCTGAATATTATTTGTTTGCGAGACTAGCTGCAAATCCTCAGCTTCCTTCAGATTGGGAAATGGAGAAAAACAACTTAAAGGAAACCAGTAAGAAGCCAGTTGGATACTGCGGCCAACAAAATTGTGAGAATGTGTCCACAGCTTTCCAGAGTCCCTTCAATTAATGTTTTTCAAACATAGCAATTATTCAGAGGTGCAGACTTCCAGAATCCTTCTGCTAGCAGGGGAATTCTGGGAGTTGAATTCTCATCTCTAAAAGCATGCTGGCTGGGGAATTGTGGGAGTTGAAATCTATACATCTTAAAGCATGCTGGCAGGGGAATTCTGGGAATTGAATCCACATATCTAAAAGCATGCTGGCTAGGGAATTCTGGGAGTTGACATCCACATATCTCAAAGTATACTGGCTGGGGAATTCTGGGAGTTAAATTATCATCTCTAAAAGCATGCTGGCTGGGGAATTCTGGGAGTTGAAATCCACATATCTTAAATGATGTTGGCTGGGGAATTCTGGGAATTGAAGCGCACAAAATTTAATATTGCCAAGTTTGAAAAACAGTGGATTATGTTGACTTTCTAATGCTGCAGTGCAAACCTCTCACATGATATTCTTTGTTACACAGGAATGTCTGCAGACTATAGTTGATAAAGTTAAGATGAAGGCCGCAATGGATTATTCAAAATGTAAAGGGTTTTTTTTTTAATGATTGTGGGGATGTGCCTAGATCCGACACATAGAAAAACAGATGGAGTTTAATTATACCATCATGGTCGCCATCTTGACTTTTTTGACCCTGGAAGTTAGACTGAATGTGGCCTTTTCAAGTATAAACACCTCTGATAATTTGTATGAAATGTATATAGAGATAGGCCTCCATTTATGACCAGTTGCTTAGCAACTGTGAAAAGTTTCCATGGACCTACCTAGGGGGTCCTACTTAGGACCTAGATTCAAAGTCATGTGACCACGTATTGTGGCAGTTTTCACATAAACCAGCATTTATTTCTGTTTTTTGGCAAAACCACGCCCTGTCAGGGCTCTGACAAATCCATCCCTATTCAAATTATAAGTCTCTAGCCGCATCTCTCAGAGTAAAAAAAAAAAGATTTATTAGGAGTGACCAGGTCGGCATTACCTGGGTGCAGCACACATCATTCATTTCACCCTTGACCCTAGTCTTCCCCCCACTCCCTGGATGTATATTATCCAATGGGACACATCCATAGCCAAGAGTCATCAGTCATGTTCTCCAGTAATAATCTTGGGCGCCAACAGCTTCAGCTGCCTAGCAATTATCTGAGGCATTTAAGGAATGCGCTACTTTCCCCACTCCCGTTCTGCTATTTTTAGTTGACACGTCCACAACCAACCATTGGTTCGCTTAACAACTGCAGTGTTCACTTAATGACTGCCCCAAAAATGGTTGTAAAAACAGGTGGGTCACAAGACCGACGTGTTTATAGCCTTCATGAGTTATAACTATGACAAGCAGGCTCCTTTAGGGTCTTAACTGTAGTTGACCAGGCTGGGCCTGAGGGAGGAGTCAAGCAAGTCATAAGTCTTGAGTCTTGATGCTCACAAAAGATCTAAGTTCAACTCAACTTGAATTCCCCTCCTAACTCCCGCTAATTTCCTTTGGCTATTAGCAGTTCAGATTCTTGCAGGGAGCTTAAGCTTGTAATAAATCTTTATGCAGGTAGTCTTCGACTTACAAAAGTTCATTGAGCGACTGTTCAACATTACAACGGCCCTGAAAAAAAGTGACATGACTATTTTTCACACTTATGACCATTGCAGCATCCCCACGGTCACCTGATTGATATTGGGGTGCTTGATGACTGACTCACATTTATGACGGTTGCAGTGTCCCGGGGTCATTCTGACAATTGAAGTCAATGGGGAAACTAGATTACCACCATATTATTAATTTAACACAGTTAACAAATGTGACAAGAAAAGTCATAAATGGGACAAAACTCCCTTCACAAATGTCTCACTTAGCAACATAAATTTGGGGCTACACTGCAACCATCGCAAATATGAGTCAGTTGCCAGGCACCTGATCACATGACCATGGGGATGCTGTGACAGTTGTTAAGTGTGAAAGTCACTTTTTTCAACTTTGAACAGTCACTAAACGAACCGCCGTAAGTCGAGGACCGCCTGTGGTTTAGCAATGATCATTTCTGCAAACCTCTGATCTGGACTTTTCATAGAACAATTCTACCTCTAAAGTGCTTTTCCCGTCCAAATGAAATGCAAGGGAAAACAGACCAGATTAGGGAGTTGGAAGAAGAAAGAAATCAAAATCTAATTAAATGCCATTGATTTCTTTTTAAATTTGCTCTTAATATACTTCGGGATGCAATTTTCTCCTTTCATCCCCCGCCTTTTCTTGTTCTCTTTCATTCCTGCAGCTTCTTTGGTCACGTGGGATTTAATGGAGCAGAAGAATTTGGGGGAGACAAATAGGACCCAGGGGTGGGCTTCAAAATTTTTAGCAACGTGTTCTCTGCCCGGTTGCTGAGTGGGTGTGGCCATGGTGGGCGTGGCCTAGTTGGCCTCCTGCACCATGGTGAGGGGGGGCATTTTCACCCTCCCCGGGCTCCGGAGGCTTTCCTCAAGCCTCTGAGAGGGCAAAAATGGCCTCCCCGGGCTCCGGAGGCTCTCCGGAAGCCAGAAATGGGCCCATTTCCGGCCTTCCCAAACTTCTAGGAGGCCCGTTTTTTGTTCCGCCCTGCACTTACTTGCATCCAAAATGGACGACGTGGGGACTCCTGGGAGGGGCGGGGCAGGGTGGGCAGGGCCAGCAGGAGTGGGATTTGGGGGTTCTCCAAATTGTACAGAATCTTATCTAGGGGCTCTCCCGAACCCCTGCAAACCCCCAGCAGCCCCACCCATGACGGTGCCCCTTAAAATGTGCATTATCTCACCCACAAAAAACCAACTTCCTGCCATGCCAGCTGAAAGCATCGGCAACTTTCTCAATAGGGAACATAGAATAGAATAGAATAGAATAGAATAGAATAGAATAGAATTCTTTATTGGTCAAGTGTGATTGGACACACAAGGAAGTTGTCTTGGTATAAATACTCTCAGTATACGTAAAAGAAAAGATACATTCGAGTCGAGAATCATCAGGTACAACACTTAATGATAGTCATAAGGTACAATCAGCAATCAAATCATACTAGGAAACAGTCAATATAAAACATAAGAATACAAGCATCAAGGTTACAGTCATACAATCATAAGTGAGAGGGGATGGATGAAAGGAAGGACGGGAGGATTAATAGTAATAGTAAGGCAGACTTAGTAAATAATAGGACAGTGTTGAGGGAATTATTTGTTTAGCAGAGTGATGGCATTTAGGAAAAACCTGTCCTTGTGTCTAGTTGTTCTGGTGTGCAGTGCTCTATAGTGTTGTTTTGAGGGTAGGAGTTAAAACAGTTTATGTCCAGGATGTGAGGGGGTCTGTAAAACATCCACACCACATTGCATCCTTATTGTAAGTCCTGGTTGCTTAGTGACAGTTCAAAGTTCCAACAGACGTACTTGGAGGGGGTGACTTATAACCCCACATTCAAAATACCAATGGCCAGTCCCTCTCCTTGTGGCCTTGTGACTGTATTTTGGGCAGTTGGCAACTGGTGCACATTTAACATAATAACATAGTTGGAAGATTCTGGAGCCCGGGGAGGCCGTTTTCACCCTCCTGGAGGCTCAAGAAAAGACTGTTCTCCATTTTCTCAAACAGGGTGGTGCAGGAGGCCGACCTGTCCACGCCCACCATGACCATGCCCACCCAGTAACTGGGCAGAGAACTGGTTGTTAAAATATTTGAAGCCTTCCCCTGGGTTGATCTCTATTGATATACAAGTGGTTTGCCCCGTCAGTGTCGTTGGGAGTGTTCATGGTGGTTCCTTGATTGGGGTATTGTTTACTTCTTGATTATTGGTCTATTGTTCATTTTGGTTTTTATTTTTGCTTATCTGGGTGTTGACTGCTGGAGAGGTAGTCTTTTGATCTCTTTTTGTTTCATTTTTGGCTTTTTGATTGTCTCTTTTGAATGGTGTGTAGACATTGTTCGTTTGCCCTTTTGTGTCCGTTGATGGCTGATTTGTCTGAGTGCCAGGCTTCTAGGAATTATCTAGCATTTTTAGACTTTTTACAATAGTAATCTATGACAATAAAAAACATTCCTGGAATCTTTGATGCTTTTGTTTCTTCGCCTGACTTACCTCGAAGGCTTGATAATTGCAAAAATGCATAGAATCTGAAAAAAATACTGGTTTCATTAGGGCTCAGATGGATTCTGGGTTACCCAGTCAGGGCCCAGAAAATTCTGGTGATTCTGTTTTAATCTGGTAGACCCAACCCCCCACTTTCCTTTGCATCATGTAATATCTTATATTTAAACTGTTGTTCCCCCCCCCTCTATCATACAAATTTAGATATATCCTCTGTCATTGTTTAAATGGTGCATTAGCTGTCAAAGCAGGTACTGCTTGAAATAAAAATAACATTCTAGGCAAAGCATTCATCTTAATCACAGGAATTCTCTCCAGCAGTCACAATCATATTTTATCCCATCTAACATACCCTTTTAAACTTCATTCCATGTCTTAACGTAGTTATTTTGAAATAACACGCAATTCATATTTGTCCTAATAATACCCCAATATTTTAGCTTCTTCTCAATATTAAAACCTGTTTTATTCAACACCTCTGTTTGTTCTGGTACCTTCATCCGTTAACATTTTTGTTTTCTGTTTGTTAAACTTACTAATGCTTCAAAACATCCACAAAAAGCTCATAAATTATATTGATTTACTTTATATATTAAATAACTAATTTAATATATTAGATCAATTTAATCTTTATACCCCAAATCCTCTCATCTTGCCTTATGTCTGTATTTAATACTTCAATATAACAATTATTTATACTCTTCATGAAATATAATTTGTTTTTTTTAATTTTATAAAATTGTCTCCAAAATTAATATCTTCCAGAACTTTAAAAAAGAAAGTCCAATTATCAAAAATCTCTACATCTAAAAAAATCAATGCAGCTTGTTTTTCATTCTCTTATCCCAAATATTCCAAAATATCCAAGTTTATTTATTTTTATTTATTTGTTTGTTTGTCAAACATGTACAAGATAACAAGTGTAGGTATGAGCATAAACAAGAACAAAGGGAATAAATACAGATAAATGGGGACAGTAAGACAGGGACGGTAGGCACGCTGGTGCGCTCATGCACGCCCCCTTTAAGGACCTTTTAAGAATGGGGTGAGCTCCACGGTAGACAATTTGAGGTTGAAGCTGCGAGGGGTTGAGGTTGTAATAACAGAGTTGAGTAGAGCATTTCAGGCGTTGACCATTCTGTTGCCGAAGTTGTGCAATCTGCAATCGAGTTTGAAGCGGTTTGCCTTGAGTTTGTATCGGTTGTTTGCCCGTGTATTATTGTGGTTGAAGCTGAAGTTGAATTGACAGGTAAGACGTTGTAGCAGACAAATTTGTGAACTATGCTTAGATCGTATCACAGGCGGCGCAGTCCCAGATTGTCCAGGCCCAAAATTTCGAGCCTGGAGGTATAGATAATTCTGTGGTGAGTGGAGGAATGGAGAACTCTTCTCAAGAAATACCTCCGAACCCACTCAATCGTGTTAATGTCCGATATACAGTGTGGGTTCTAGGTGGACGAGCTGTATTCAAGAAGGGCATGGGTGGGATTCAAATTTTTTAACAACCGGTTCTGTGGGCGTGGCTAAGTTGGTGGGTGTGGCTTGGTGGTCGTGTTTTTGGCTGGGCGTGGCCAACTCAATATCACTCACATCGAGGCACGCATCTCCTCGCCTGGCCTCTCATGACTATGGGGATGCTGCAACAGTCGTAAGTGTGAAAAATGGTCATAAGTCACTTTTTTCAGTGCCATTGTAACACTCCACACAAGCAAACTACCAGCAAAGGAGGGGAAAAAAAACTCCAGAGACGTTCCAGAGACAGGAAGTCTAGTCCTTCCAAGAATGTAATAAGGGTTAACGGAAAGGCAGTTTCTGTAAGCAACCCCAGAATGTTTCCTTCCTGCCTTCCTTACAGGATTAGGCCAGTAATTTCCTCTAACAACTGGTTCTCCGAACTGCTTAGAATGTTAACAACCGGTTCTAGCGAACAAGTGCGAACTGGTAGATTCCCATCCCTGGGCAGTTGTAGCATTGCCTTTCAATGTCTGTGGAGATTCTCAGTCATATTCCAGTCCCAAAGGTGCTTGTTTTTTCAAGAGGCAACTGGACTTTCTGATTTTTCTTTGAAGAAGTTTCGCTTTTCATCCAAGCAATGATGTCGTTCTATAGGTTGCAGGCATATCGGAAAAGCTCAGGGGGATCTTCAGCCAATACAACATACGTGCACACTTCAAACCCAAGAAAACACTGAGGCAGAAGCTTGTCCACCCCAAGGATAAAACACCCAGACAGAAACTGAGCAATGTGGCATAGGCAGTACAATGCAGTGAGCCATGTGCAGATCTGTACATTGGGGGGGAAACAAAACAGCCACTTCACAAATGCATGGCACAACATAGGAGAACAAACACATCAGGACTAGATTCAGCAGTCCACCTGCCTTTAAAAGACAGGGGCCACTCTTTTGAAGACAACATTGTCCATATATTTGGGCTTGGACAACCTTGAACAACGCCGCCTATGATTGGACCTAAGCATAGCACACAAAATTATTTGCTACAATGTCCTACCAGTCAATGACTACTTCAGCTTCAACCGCAACAGTACAAGAGCACACAACAGATATAATAAACTCAATGTAAACCACTTCAAACTCGATTGCAGAAAGTACGACTTCAGCAACAGAGTGGTCAATGCCTGGGATGCACTACCTGACTCTGTTGTTACATCCTCTAACCCCCCCCCCCGCCACTCCTTTAACCTCAAATTATCCACTATTGACCTCACCCTCTTCCTAAGAGGTCTGTAAGGGGCATGCATAAGTGCACCATCGTGCCTCCCGTCCCTGTCCTATTGTCCCCATTTATTCATACCTATTTCCTGTTTTCTTACTCATGTTTATACTTTTACCTGTTATCTTGTAAGCGATTGACAAATCAAATGAATAAATACAAAATTTGGGGGCAGAGAGGACTGCTGGTTTGAAAGAGGGGTCAAAGAGGCCATCTATGTCCAAATTGAGGGGGAGGGATATATGACATCACCTATCTCCAGTCCACAACACAGCAGTCCTATCAGCAGTTCCAAGGAGGTTCCATATTTATTTGCACTACTCAGGTGACCCTGAGGACACAGATAAACCTCCAAGTGGCCTCAACGACTCACTAAAAGGATGCAAATGACCAGCTGCCTGCAAGGAATATAAAATCCTTCCATTCCCCATCATCCAGTCAGAGATGAAGAAGCTTCTTGGATGAGAAGTGAAATGTCCTCAAAGAAAAACCAGAAAGTTCAGTTGCGTCTTGAAAAAAAAAAATCTTTGGGATTGCCTTTTAAATGTTCTTTTATATAAACCCACATCTATCCTTACGAATAAATTCTTGCAAAAATCATTCTCGGCCTTTCAGGTGGAAGTTGCTTGCAACTTATAACCATCATTCGATCACAATGCTGGTCTGCAGTTTCTTGCTAAAGTGAAATTTGTCCCTCTTTAGAGATTGATGTTATTTTAGCATTTTTCCAAGTCTCTGACAATTTGTTACTAATTTAACAACTGCAGTGACACGTTTAACAATTGTGCCAAGCCAGATGAAAAAGGAGTCAAAAGAACTGATTTAAAAATTGTCTCACTTAGCAACAAAAATTTTGGTGTCCATTCTGGTCGCAGCTCAAGGACTAACCTGTATTGGGCACAGTCTGAAGGAATTGCTGTATGAAAAATCAGAGCATGATCCTGATTGCCTCGTTTAGGATTCCTCTCAAAGTCAATTTAAATCCTTTCCCTGGGAGAGGGAAATAACTGATTCTGGAGTGATTGGGGACAGGTGATTAGTATATCTTCCATAAAGGATGAAACGCCATCACAGAATCTGCATACATAAGGTGGGTAATCATGTCTTGTAAATAGTAATTGTAAGAGGGATGCTTATTGAGGGTCACAAATGTTTAACCTGCACAATCCTATCTAGTTGTGTGCAGTGCAGGGGCCAGGATGACACACAAGGCCTTCTCTTTGAGATTTAAATATTATGATTTTTTCTGTTGTTTTTGCAAACACACTGAATGTTTTTGTACTGGAGACAATTCCTAACCATACCAAATAAACCTCACCTCTTCTCTTCTCTTCTCTTCTCTTCTCTTCTCTTCTCT
>NW_020769354.1:3892461-3912831 GCF_900518735.1 Pseudonaja textilis
TCTTCTCTTCTCTTCTCTTCTCTTCTCTTCTCTTCTCTTCTCTTCTCCTCTCCTCTTCCCTTCCCTCTCTCCTTCCTCTCCTCCCTTTCATGCTGTGATTCTGCCACCTCTTCCTTGCAGCCCTCTCCCTCATCCCCTTGTTAAAATAGAAGAAAAGGGAAGGAAGGAAGGGAGGAGAGGGACTCAACCCATTCTCCAAAGCACCTGAAGGCAGAACAAGGAGTGACTGATGGAAATTAATCAAGGAGAGAAGCAACCTAGAACAAAGGAGAAATTTCCTGAACAATTAATTGGACAATTAATTAGTGGAACAATTAATTGGTGGAACAACTTGCCTCCAGAATTTGAGGCTTTTAAAAAGAGATTACATACCATTTGTTTGAAATGGTATAAGTTTTTCTGCTTGACCAGGGGGTTTGAGTAGAAGACTTCTAAGGAAGGAAGGAGGGAGGGAGGGGAGGAGGAGGGAGGGAGGGAGGAAGGTTGGTCCAGTTTACATAGCTACAGAAAGGTTTCACTCCATCACTGCAGGTGGAAATCCCACTGGTGAATTGTCGTAGCCAGTCCTTCCCCCAGCCTCCCTCTCAGAATTCATCTGAGTAAGATCAGGGGCAAAAGACTCCATCCAAAATTCTATTTTTTCAAGAATGCAGTTTTTTTTTTTTAAAAAAAAAACACCTTTCTTTTCCTCAGCTCTTTTCCTCCCCACCCAAGTCAGTGGAAACGCTCAGATTTACGCTTGGGAAGGCGTTGGTGGATACATATGGGAGAAAAAAGCTTTTAGGATGAATGCTGGCTCTGCTGAATTTGTTATGAAAAGCCTGAAGATAATCTCCGTTTCATCTCTCTTTCTTTATTTTTTGTTCAAATTTGTTACAGAATTAGGAAGATGAAGGGGGGGGGGCAGGATGGCATCTAAATGGAGATTAAGGTACAATTAAAATTCCTGAATGGTACAGGAGACTTAATTGTAATAAGGATGAAAAATATAGTTATCATCGCCGACTAATTAGCTGGCCTACTTGGTGTTCCTGTGCTTGATTAATCTTCACTAGGTGTTAATAAGTTATGGGAGATGGGTTTTAACTTGTGAATTTAGACTTTTGGCTTGGCTGTCTACCTTGTGAGAGGAAATCTCCTAGGAGGAGCCCACACGCACACGCTGGCAAAGATGTTTTTCAATATTTTATAGCCAGTTTTAAGAATATATAACAGAGTTGGAAGGGACCTTGGAAATCTTCTAGTCCAGGAGACCCTATACCACTTCAGACAAATAGTTGTCCAATCTCTTCTTAAAAACCTCCAATGTTGAAGCACTTACAACTTCTGGAGTCAAGTCGTTCCATTGATTAATTGTTCTCACTGTCAGGAAATTTCTTCTTAGTTCCAGGTTGCTTCTCTCCTTGATTAGTTTCCATTCGTTGCTTCTTGTCCTGCCTTCTGGTGCTTTGGAGAATAGCTTGACTCCCTCTTCTTTGGGGCAGCCCCTCAGACACTGGAATACTGCTGTCATGTCACCCCTGGTCTTTCTTTTCACTAAACTAGAGGTAACCAATTCCTGTAACTGTTCTTTCATATTTATTCAGGTTTTACACACTAGCATTTTAGCCAACAACGATATTAGAACAAACTTCCCCTGGAAGATTTAACATCTTGGTTTCGAATAGCAATAATCAAGTTCAGGTTGTGGATTTAGTAGGAAGATAGATGTATTAGGGTACGTGACTCCCCAGATCAGAAGAAATATATCTCAGGGGCTGCCATAAAGAAAAGAGGGGGTCCAGCTGTTCCCCAAAGCCCCTGAAGGCAGGACAAGAAGCAACGGATGGAAACTAGTCAAGGAGAGAAGCAACCTAGAACTAAGGAGAAATTTCCTGAAAATGAGAACAATTAATCTGTGTAACACCTTGCCTCCAGAAGTTGTAAATGCTTCCTTTCAACTCTGTTGTTCTGTTCTGTTCTGTTCTGTTCTGTTCTGTTCTGTTCTGTTCTACTCTACTCTACTCTACTCTACTCTACTCTACTCTACTCTACTCTACTCTACTCTACTCTACTCTACTCCACTCCATTCCATTCGCCCTAAACCTCTTTATTACCTGCATCTATTACTGAACTGAAGGCTAAATTCCAATTAAATGTTTGTGAAATCTCTCCACAGACCCCAAAGTTAAGAATCCCACCCTTAGAAATGCTATATATGTGTGCCCCCCACTCACTGAAGCACAGTTGCAGTTTGGGTCTTCTTGTATTATTTCCTTTTACACGTTTCTTTTATTTTATGGGTGCTTCTAATTCCCGTTTGCTGCTGCCGCCCTCAGTTTGATGTGTGATTCTAATTACTGTGATGGATGTCTTGAAATTGCTTTGGTTCTTCTTTAAAAAGCAATATTTTGCTTTTCAGAACTTTATGATTCTGCAACAGGTATTAGACTACTCTTAAGGACTCCTATACAGGTAGTCCTCAATTTACAACAGCTCATTTAGTGACCATTCAAAGTTACAACGGCATTGAAAAATGTAACTTGTGACTGTTTTTCATTTATGACCTTTGCAGCATCCCTGTGGTCATGTGATCTAAATTCAGATGCTTGGCAACTGACTCATATTTATGACGGTTGCAGTATCCCGGGGTCATATGTTTTATTTTCTAACCATTGATAGAACAAATCCCATACAATATTCTGTTTCTTTTTTTTCTTTAATTACCAATGTTAATATATTCATTTCTGCACATTCAAATATTTCCTCAATTATTTTTCCTTCTGTCAGTATCTTACCACTTTTCCAATTCTGAGCAAATCCAATTGTAGTTGCGGTTAATTAATACATGTATGATTAAATATGTTTTTTCTTTGCTGTAACCTTCAGGTACCATTCCTAATAAAAAATATTTCAGGTTTCAAGTCTAACTTAGTTTATTCAGCATGAAATGGAGCTTAGTTATGTAGCAGGAGGCTGTATATTCTGCAATATTGGGACTGTCTGTGAGTCAACAGCTGTCAGAGGAGGAGCCACTGCGAGACAGAGATGACAGTCGGTCTTAAAAAATTATGATTTAAATCGCGTTGATTTAAATCAAGCCTTTATGCTAGTGATTTACATTATGGTGTAAATCTAATTGATTTAAATCAAATCTACCCTGCTTAACACCACAAATTTTGGGCGCCATTGTGGTCATAACTTAAGGACTACCTGTATGTGTGGTCAGTTGTCATATATATATATGTATGTATGTATATTTTCTGAGGTTCTCGTGGGTATTTGTATGTGGATCTTTGGTTATTCGGGTTTTCTCCGGCGTAAGATTGAAGTATCTAGGCAACGTTTCGATGAAGTCTCATTCATCATCTTCAGGCTTGTGTCTTCGGCTCTGTGCTGCCAAAGACACAAGCCTGAAGATGATGAATGAGACTTCAACGAAACGTTGCCTAGTATCAGAGAAAACCCGAATAACCAAAGATCCAGATAGATAGATAGATAGATAGATAGATAGATAGATAGATAGATAGATAGATAGTACAGGTACTCCTTGACTTTTGACCACAATGGAGCCTAACATTTCTGTTGAGACAGTTGTTCAGTTAGTTTTGCCCTGTTTTATGACCTTTCTTGTCACTGTTAAGTGAATCACTGCAGCTGGTAACTTTGTCACATGGCTGCTAAGGGAACCAGTTGTTGTGGTTTGCCGGCAGCAGGTGTTTGCCGGCTGAGGTCTCAGAGAGTGAAGACTCAGATGAGGGGCCTGTGTGTGAGGTAGGGATGGGGCCAGGATCATCAGGGAGTGGAATGTTGCCTTCAGAGATTGTGGAGGCTGGCAGCAGTGATGAAGAGGTCCCTGAGGAGCCTGTGCCCAGTGCACTTGTGCTCAGGGCTGCTCAAAGGAAAGAACAGCTGTAGCAGCACAGGCGACTCAGGAGTAAGGCTGCAAAGTAATGGCCTCTCCCTTAAGAGATAAAAGCCAGCTGAGAAACTGGAGTTCTTTTCAGGAAGCAAAGAAGTTTTTTCACTCAAGTCCTGTGGACATTCAGATTATTTTGGTTGGTGCTTGGAGGCTCTTTGTGTTTGAAATATTTCTTAGCAACTTTATCTAGTGTTCTTGGCAGCCTTGCACAACCTTGGCAAGGCTCGTTCTTATCAGAGACAATTAGTTTGAAACAGCCTTTTAGCCATGAAGGAACAGAATTCGTAAAGAATCATTAAAAGGTTTTGCTGTTACCTCCTGTGTCGTGTTTGCTTCCTTGGAACAAGATTTGGGTCAGAACACCAATCTTCCCCCATGTCAGAAGGTCACAAAAAGGGGGATCACATAACCCCAGGAGATTGCAGCTGTCATAAATATGAACCAGTTGTCAAACATCCAAATTTGGATCATGGGGATGTTGCAATGGTTGTAAGTGTGAAAAACAGTCACAAGTTTGTTTGCAATGGAGATTTCTTTTACTTATATGCCTGTCCACTTATTCAAGCCACCCAGCCATTAAAATTAGATCTAGTAAACCCGATAAGGCAGTCCTGGGCTCACCCCAGGGAGAAAAATGATCTTGGCTTTTTTGTATCATTCAAGTTGCAGGAATATGCCAAAAAAATAAAATAAAATAACATAGCCAAACTTGTAACACTACATCAACTTGGCTGACACCTCCATTGTGTCTTGAGATTTACGCCTTTATCTTTTTGTGTTGAAAGGTAAGACTAATAGTAAAATGTTAATGCCATATTCTGGGTAATGCTGTACATAAACGAATGACATCACACCGGGACGTAGATAAATCACTGCAGCGTTCAGAAAATAATTGGTTGGAGACCCAGCAACCTGCAGCTTCAGCAAAGCTGGAGAACCAGCCTGTTTTTGGTTTTGCTTTTTTAGAATCACAAGGCTGGAAGGGACCTTGGAGGTCTTCTAGTCCAACCCCTTACTCAAGCAGGACTCCCTTTACCCATGATGGCGAACCTATGGCATGTGTGCCACAGGTGGCACGTAGAGCCATTTGTGGCGGCACACAAGTTGCAGGCAAACTTACCTCACTGCCCATGCGTGGACCTCACAGCTGATTTTTGGCTGGTTTGAGGCCTTTTTCGGACTCCCAGAGGCTTGAGGAAGGCTTCCGCAGGCTTTTCAGGCCGAAAACTAGGCCTGTTTCATCACTTCCTGTTTTTACGGAAATACTGGAAGTGATGAAATGGGGCTAGTTTTCGTCCTGAAAAGCCTGCAGAAGCCTGCAGAAGCCTTCCTCAAACCTCTGGGAGTCTGAAAAAGGCCTCAAACTGGCCCAAAATCAGATGAGAGGCACAGTGCAGGTAAGGGAGTGGGTGGGGATTGTATGCGCATGCATAGGGGGCGTGGGGCAGAGGTATTCAGCAGGTTCTGACCAGTTCTGGAGAACTGGTAGCGGAAATTTTGAATTATTCAGAGAACCAGCAAATACCACCTCTGTCTGGAGATTTTACAGTATCCTTCCTCTGCCACACCCACCAAGCCACGCTCACAGAACCGGTAGTAAAAGAAAATGAATCCCATCACTGGCGTAAGGGCGTGCGCACTGCCTTCTGGGTGGCTGGCAGGCAAGTGTGCAAGCGCGCACACAATTTTTGGCACAGGAGCCCCAAAAGGTTAGCCACCACTCCCCTATACCATTTCAGACAAACAGCTGTCCAATTTCTTCTTAAAAACTTCCAGTATTTCAGCATTTACAACCTCTGGAGGCAAGCGGTTCCACTGATTAATTGTTCTCACTTTCCAGAAATTTCTCCTTAGTTATAAGTTGCTTCTCTCTTTGATTTGTCTACATCCGTTGCTTCTTGTCCTACCTTCAGGTGCTTTGGAGAATAGTTTGACTCCCTCTTGGTTTTTTGCAGCCCCTGAGATATTGAAAGACTGCTGTCATGTCACCCCTTGTCCGTTCTTTTCATTCAATTAGACACATCCAAGAGTGAGATACATAAATTGTGGGATATAAATGTAACATGCACACTATATTTCTCAAAGTCAGACAAGTACATTTACCTCATTTATTTATTTAGAAAATGTATATTGCTCTCCAAATTAAATAAGTAAATCTGGGCTGGTTAACAATTGAAAGAAAGGAACAAAAACAAAACAAATAACCTCCCCCAAACAGAACTAACTGTACCCCAAGATAAAGCAACGGAAAAGACAATGTGAAACGATGAAGTTTGTTTGGGATATTACTTATTCATTTCATTTTTTCATTCTTAAAATTTCCCATCTTTATTATTTTTTTATAATACAGGTTGTCCTCAACTTATGACCACGACCGAGCCCAGAATGTATGTTGCTAAGCGAGATGTTTGTTAAGCGAATGCTGTCCCATTTTATGACCTTTCTTGCCACAGTTATTAAGTGAATCATTGCAGTTGTTAAATTAGTAACATGGTTGTTAAGCGAATCTGGCTTCCCCATTGACTTTGCTTGTGAGAAGGTTGCAAAATGGGATCACATGACCCCGGGACGCTGCAACCGTCATAAATAGGAGTCAGTTGCTAAGCAGTTGAATTTTGATCATGTGACCGTGGGGATGCTGCAGTAGTAATTAACTATGAAAAATGGTCATGTCACTTTTTTCAGTGCCATTGTAACTTTGAACGGTCACTACATGAGCTATTGTAAGTCGAGGACGTGAGAGAGAGAGTTTGATCAAAAGTCATCTAATTGACTTTTATGCTTAAGATAGAACTAGAACTCTCAGTCTCCTGGTGATTGGCCCAAAGTCACCCAGCCAGCTTTCATGCCTAAGGCGGAACTAGAACTCACTGTCTCCTGGTGATTGGCCCAAAGTCACCCAGCCAGCTTTCATGCCTAAGGCGGGACTAGAATTCACTGTCTCCTGGTGATTGGCCCAAAGTCACCCAGCCAGCTGTCATGCCTAAGGTAGAACTAGAACTCTCAGTCTCCTGATTTCTACAGCCTTAGCCACTGGACCAAACTGACTCTACTCGCAAGCATAACAATAACCAACCCACTAGTGGCCACTACCCATTTTTCTTTTTTAAAAAAGAGCAGTAAACATTTTTGGGAGGATTGGAACCAAAATCTTCCTTTTTCCCTTCTCTGTCTTTTAGAAACTTATTCCCAGCTTCTGGATCGAAGGGTGCGAGGAGGAAAAATATGCCATCTTTCCAAATGGGCTTCCCCACCCCCCACAACAAATTTGGGATTCACTGGGTGCAAAGCTCTCCCTCTTGACCTCCACCCTCTGCCCCTCCTTCTATTTTTCCGGGGAAAATGTGCTTGTCAGCAAAATAATTGTGCACTTTCCTCCCAAACCACCCAGCTCCTCGCTTAGGGAGCGAAGCTGTAATAGCTGGCGCATGGAGGGCTGAACTTCTTCTATCTCCGTTGCCATGGAAACGTTGCTCGGGCAAGGGTGCCACTTCCCGCGTGGCAGAAGTCCCGTTGACCTCACTTAGAATTATTAGCTTTAGCCAAATAAAATAATTTGTATTAATAAAAGAGGCCGTTTCCTCTCGGCGCCCAAGTGCGCCTTCCCCAGAAGGCAGAGCTGACTCCTTAATTACAGTTTTAACGGCACGGTGATTAATGTCCAATATATGCGATACCCCGTTTAAATAAGTCACTTATTAACACCTTTAATACGTTTTAATTCCTCGCCCTCCCTCCTCTTCCTCCTCCCCCCCCCCTCCCCCTAGTCCCCCAACTTGGCTGTCAAATTAGCAAGGTGGCTGGCTTATGGACTGTGGAGTCCAGGGCCTGACAAGGAGAGGGGTTGTGCAACGCGCAAACACCAGGGGGCGCTCTTACCTCGGACAACATTCTGGCTGGCCGAAAGGGTTGATGGAGGCTGGTTTTCTGAAGGAGTCGGAAGTCTAGAAATGGAGATGTGGGCTTTCTGCTTTATTCCCCCAGCCAGGCAGCAGAGAGGGTAAAAGGCGACTTAAAATAGGGATGACATATATATTTTGTTTTTGTCGTCGCTATATCTGCCAGGAGATCCACCAAAAGGCTACTCAAGATTCCTCCCCAAACACACCCGTGAATCTTTCCACTGTTAAATATGAATTTCAGGCTTGATGAAAAACCATTTCCTCTAGAGTTTTTCCTTCCTTCCTCCATTTCCCTTCCTTCTATCCATCCATCCATCCATCCATCCAATAACCCACACAATTGAAAACCTACATTAGAGTAGAATAGGATAGGGAAAGAACAGAACGGAACGGAACAAAATGGAACGGAATGGAGTGGAGTGGAGTGGAGTGGAATGGAATGGAATGGAATGGAGTAGAGTAGAATAGAATAGAATAGAATAGAATAGAATAGAATAGAATAGAATAGAATAGAATAGAATAGAATAGAATAGAATAGGGAAAGAATGGAATGGAATAGAATAGAAATAGCAATGGATTGAAATGAAATGAAATGGAGTAGAGTAGAATAGAATAGAATAGAATAGAATAGAATAGAATAGAATAGAATAGAATAGAATAGAATGGAATGGAATGGAATAGAATGGAATGGAATACAATAGAATAGGGAAAGAATGGAACAGAATAGGAATGGAGTGGAGTGGAGTGGAGTAGAGTGGAATGGAGTAGAGTAGAGTAGAGTAGAGTAGGGAAAGAATAGGGAAAGAATGGAATGGAATAGAATAACAGAGTTGGAAGGGACCTTGGAGGTCTTCTAGTCCAACCCCCTGCCTAGGCAGGAAACCCTACACCACTTCAGACAAATGGTTGTCCAATCTCGTCTTAAAAACTTCCAGTGTTGGAACACCCACAACTTCTGGAGGCAAAGTTGTTCCACTGGTTAACTCTTCTCACTATCAGGAAATTCCTCCTTAGTTCCAGGTTGCTTCTCTCCTTGATTGGTTTCCCTCCATTGCTTCTTGCCCTGCCTTCAGATGCTTTGGAGAATAGCTTGACTTCCCTCTTCTTTGGGGCAGCCCCTGAGATATTGGAAGACTGCTATCATGTCACCCATCCGCTCCCCTTCGCAACAATCAAGATGCAATAAGAAATGAAGAATTGTGGAACCTAATATTCAAAAATGTTCTTCTCAGACAACACCGGTATTAGATCTAATGGGAGGGCCAGATGCGTGGATGAAAAAAAGAAACAGGTGTTTTCTTGAGGCAACAACTGTTTAATGACAGGGCTGGCCCAGAGTATCATGTCATAAAATCATCACAAGAAAGAACGGCGCACAAGGATCTTTGATTTAAAGGTGTCCATAGGATACCATGATTTAAACTGCTTTGTATCATTGGGATGTAAGCTCCACCCCTTTCATTGTGACAACATAGTACAGGTACAAAAGGGGTGGAGCTAAGCCCTGGAACAACACAGTACTATTTCCATCCTGTGAGTGCTTTGGAGATGTTAGCCAGAGGAAGGAAGGAAGGAAAGAAAGGAGGGAGGAAGGAAGGAAAAGGGGAGAGAGGAAGGAAGGAAGGAAGGAAGGGGGAAGGAAGGAGGGAGGCAGGGAGGAAGGAAGAAGAAAGGAAAAGGGGGAGAGAAGGGAAGAGGAAGAAAGAAAAGAAATAAGAGGTAGGAAGAAAGGAAGGAGAAAGAGGAGAGAGAGGGAAGCAAGGAAGGAAGGAAAAGGGGGAAGGAGGAAAGGAAACAAGGAGAAAAAAGAGAAAGAAAAGGAATGAAGAAAAAAGGAAGGTGGATGGAAGGAAAGGGAGGAAGGAAAAAGGGAAGGAAAAGGAGAGATGGATGGAGGAAGGAAGGAAGGAAGGAAGGAAGGAAATACAGGGGAGGAAGGAGAGAGAGGAAAGAAGGAAGGAAGGAAATGAAAGAGGAAAGAAAAGTTGCAAGGAAGGAAAAGGAGGAATAACCAACGCCACCAATAGAAATGCGATTGACCAAAAGGTGGATATAATAAACCTTACCGAAAGTTGCTTTGCAATATGAGTGAGTGAGGTTGTCTTAAGAGGAAACTCTCAAATGACTTTGTCTGAACTTTGCTTCCCTCAACGGTGATCCAACATCGATCAGAAAATTTAACTGTAACCTGTATACCTTTTCTGAGCTGGCTGCATCTCATAAGCCTTGGCCCTGAGGGGTGGGCAGTTTGGGCCTAGCCCTGAGGCCTTCAGAGGCTGAGACCTTCATTTACTGTAGGCTGAAGCAACAGGATCCTCACAGTGTCAAGCCAGTCAGGCCTCTATACTTTCCAGGAAAATTCAAACTTCTTTAAAAAAAAATTATGTGCTTGTCTGTCTGTAGGAACTTCCTTCATCCCTCACTAAACAAATTTTGGAAAGGTCCAACCAACCTCATTTTCATGATCAGCAGTATTCCAGTACTAGCTGGATACCCGTGTTTCGCTTACAAAACTATGTGATCGGGCTTAATTTGGTGGGGAAAAAACAAGGGGGCAGGGAATTCTGCCTCTGCCTACCACCATCCGTCGGTATTCATCTGGCTAGCGTCCTGTCAGTGTGTGAGAGAGCTGAGGGCTGTTTGGAAATTGAAACAATATTTGCTGTGTGAGCAAAGAGACAGCAAGGAGCCTGGGCGTGGCTTAGCTCAAGTGTTCTGTACTAAAGCTGCTTGCTGCTGTGAAACTAAAACTGAAACCAAAACTCCTCTGCTGGTGTTTTGCATTTGGAAGAGATTACTTTTCAGGTGGGGAGGGGGAGTAGAACTCCTTAGCGTCAGAGCGTGTTAATAATAATATAGGAAATACTAATGCTCTGATGGTCATTTTGAAAAATCCTTTTTTAGCGAGTACCTAGAAGCCAAGAGAACATAGGTGCCAAATTTCAAGTTTGTAGGCTTTATGGTTCTGGAGATTTTGTGATGATGAGTGAGTGGTATATATATAGATTTGAGGGACTGCCACAAAGAGGAGGGAGTCAATTTATTTTCCAAAGCTCTAGTGGGCAAGACAAGAAACAATAGATGGAAACTAATTAAAGAGAAGAAGCAACCTGGAATTAAGGAGAAACTTCCTAATAGTGAGGACAATTAACCCGTGGAACAGCTTGCCACTAGAAGTTGTAGGTGCTTCATCACTGGAGGTTTTTAAGAAGAGACTGGACAGAAATGGCCTGAAATGGTATAGGGTCTCCTGCTTGAGCAGGGGGCTGGACTAGAAGACCTCCAAGGTTCCTTCCGGCTCTATTCTGATTGATTTTGAAGCCTTTCAAGGTTTTCTTGGTGAAAATCTGTTCGCTTTGAGGAGGGAAGCTTCCCCTTTAAAAAAAAAATTTAAACGTTGAAAGGAAAATGGAAACACCAAACTGATGTTTACCGAAAACCAAGTTAGGGCTTCCATGTGAAAAGATTAGAGAGATAGGCAATACGATCTGTACAGAACTTCGCATTTCTTCTGAGCTTTTTCAGCAATGAGGACTAGTCACTTTTAGAAGTCTGGTTGAATATTATTTTGCAGCAAGCAGCAAAAACTTTGCAAGCAGACAAGAAAGAACCCAAGATTGGCATATCCTGTATTTTTCGAGGACAAGTCTTTCTAATTCCTTCAGGTTTTCCTCTGGGAGTAGGTGGGAATTTTTTGCTATGATAGAAGACGCTTGTTATGAATGTTAAGAATTTTAAAATGCATCATTAGCAGAAGACAAGGGGACAAGATTTTTTTTTTCCGGAGAAGTCCTCAAAATGAGCACAAGCAAGCAAATTGGTTTGCTTTCTTCCCTCTTTCTTCATTCCGTACAAAATTAGGGAACGGCGTTGTCTATAATAAGAGTTATTTATGTCAGTTTGAAGACATACAAACAGGTTCTGTAATCATGGTAATTTCACATGCCACTTAATGCTGGAAATCCCCCCCCCCCACCCCCGAGGTGTATAAGTACTAGCAAAAATGCTGTTCAGCCTTATTTTTGGGGGGGGCTTCACTCTCCCAACTCTAGTAAATTCATATTTTCCCCCTTTTTTAAAAAAATACATTTTTAATCTATCTATCCAATTTCTCCAAAGCAGGAACAAGCAAAAAAGCCTCTTACCGTGGGTCGCAGTAGGGAACCACGGAAATAATTATTTTATTTCATTAGCAAAACTGTTTACTTCTCTCGATTTAATTGCTTCGGAAGGTAGGAGGGGAAAAACATTTAAAATATACTGTGCTTTCTCTGCAGGCAATGCAAAGGACCAGCCCCTTCTCTCTCCCTCTCTCCCTCCCTCTCTTCCACATTCTCTCCATCCTCTTCAGCTATTACTCACTTGCTTTAATGTTGGTTCAACGACATCGCAAAACAGTTCGGCTCCAGGCTGGGATTCATTATTTTTCACAATGGGGGTGGGAAAAAAAATTTAAAAGTTGTTTGAAAGGGTGCCAGGGATTGCCGATCGTTTTCCCCCTCCAAATAAATAAATAAATTAGGATGCCAAGTGATTGCTCGGGCCTAGTGATGTTTCATTCACGTTTTTAGTAGCAGAAATATTAATTTGACTGCACAATGGTGTCTCTTGGATTAGTTTGAGGTACCACGGATGCTGAAGCCAACTGTTTCCTTCCAACACTGACCGCCTTGGTCCCTGCTTATCCAGCCTGATCCCAGATAGGTTTACTTTGAAGTAAATCCCGTGGAAGTCCAAGGGGCTTTCTCTAATGCGAGAGGTGCACAGTCATAATTTATTTGCTGAAAAGCAGTTAGCAGTGAAGGTGGGTTGTTTTTTTTTTTTTAAAAAAAACACATTTATTTATTCATTCAATCTGTATGCTGCCCATCTCAGCCAGTGGGCAGCAAATAATCTTAAAATGCATAAGCATATTAATTAATTAAAGAAATTTGCATGACCGCCAGTCTCAGAGAAATGACTCGGGGCCCCCGTACGAGAATAAAATAAAACCACATGTATAAAATGATTTGTATACAAGATATGCAAACCAGTATTAAAAAAATAATATTTTTTATTATATTTATTATTATCAAGGTTAAGTCAGCCTTCCACCCTTCCGAGGTGGTAAAATGAGGGCCCAGGTTGTTGGGGGCCATAAGCTGACCCTGTAAAATTGCTTAGAGAGGGCTGTAAAGCACTGTGAAGTGGTATATAAGTCTAAGCGCTATTGCTGTTATAAAAGCAAATTGCAGGTAGTCCTTGACTTAAAACAGTCCATTTAGTGACTGTTCAAACTTACAATGGCACTGAAAAATGTGTTTTTCACAGTTACAACCTTATCACCCATCCCCTCCCACTTGTGATTGTAGGACTGTAACTTTGTCGCTTGTATCCTTATGATTTTTATTGACTGTTTCCTAGTATGATTTGATTGTTTATTGTACCCTATGACTCTTATTAAGTGTTGTATCTGATGATTCTTCACTCTTGCCGAATGTATCTTTTCTTTTTATGTACACTGAGAGCGTTTGCATCAAGACAAATTCCTTGTGTGTCCAATCACACTTGGCCAATAAAGAATTCCATTGCAGCATCCTCCATTCTCATGAGGTCAAAATTCAAACGCTTGGCTACTGGTTCATACTTATGACCATTGCTGTGTGTCCCAAGGTCATGTGATCCCCTTTTGCGGCCTTCTGACAAGTAAAGTCAATGGAGAAGCCAGATTCACTTAACAACTGGGTGACTAACTTGCCAACTGCAGTGATTCACTTAACAACTGTGGCAAGAATGGTTGTAAAACGGGCAGAACCAGGGGTGGCATTCAAACTTTTTAACAACCGGTTCTGTGGGCATGGCTTAGTTGGTGGTCATGGCTTGGTGAGCATGTGACTGGGTGGATGTCGCTTGGGGGTCATGTTATTGGCTGGGCGTGGCCAACTCAATATCACTCACATCGAGGCATGCATCTCCTTGCCTGGCCTCTCATGACTGTGAGGATGCTGCAACAGTCATAAGTTTGAAAAATGGTCATGTCACTTTTTTCAGTGCCATTGTAACATGGAATGGTCACTCCACCCAAGCAAAGTACCAGCAAAGGAGGGGGAAAAAACTCCAGAGTTGTTCTGAGACAGGAAGTCTAGTCCTGCCAAGAATGTAATAAGGGTTAATCGAGAAGCAGTTTCTGTAAGCAACTCCAGAATGTTTCCTTCCTGCCTTCCTTACAGGATTAGGCCAGTAATTTCTTCTAACAACCGGTTCTCCTAACTGCTTAGAATGTTAACAACTGATTCTAGCGAATAGGTGCGAACTGATAGAATCCCACCCCTGGGTAGAACTCACTTGACCAATATCTAACAAACTTGACAAACAGCAGGAAACTTTGGTCTCAATTGTGTTCATAGGTCAAGGTCTATCTGTACCGTACAGAAACCGTAGGCAAAGAGAGAAGAAGAATATTTAACTTGGCAATAAAACCATCTAAGCATGTCTTATAAATTCCCATCATAAATACAAAAATTAAAACCCACAGCATTTTTTTAAGCATGTTTGACTTTACGCCAAGGCATCCTTTGAAGCAAATCATCCTTGGCATTTTTGTTTCAAGATGGGATTTATTTAGGAAATAGGAAATAAATGTGAGTTCTTTTCTATCAATTTTACATGAAGTAGAGGCCATACCAAAAATAGGTGTGTCAGGATTCCAGCAATTGTGGAAATTAAATCATGATTCTCGAGCCAAACTTCAAAGGATTCATTGGAGGCGACATACTGGCACTGTGTCATGCCCCTGTTGGATACTGACTCCAAGGAGGAACAGCCGACAGGGAGTGGGAGTGTGGATCCGGAGGTTGTGGAGGAGGCTGGGGAAGGGCAGAGGCTGGCTGGGCAGTCAGAGGAAGACCCAGGCCCATCGCCTCTCCATCCTAGGGCACACAGAGAGGAGAGGATAAGGAAGAGATGGGAATGGCGTGGTCTACGGGGGAGAAAAGGGCCTTGATCCTCTCCATGGGCTGCAGCTGTGACAACTGTTTAAAAGGATGGACATGCGTATGGGCCAGTGCTGGAAACAAGGCATGGAAATATCTCTAGTCTGTCATTTCTCTCTGAGTTTGGAGTCCTTCTCATTGTGTGTTCCGATATCTGTGGACATCTTCAAGCCCTTATCTTGCCTGGTTCCCTTAATTGCTTCAGTGTGGTTTGTGTTGTTTTTACTCTTTATAATTTATAGGCATTTTTAGTTTAAAGGGTATTTCCTCCTTTTTGTAACTGCGTGTGGGGGAGTTTTTTGTCTCCAGTCAAGGATATTTGTAGCTTTGAAGCAAAGTGAAGAAATAAAAGGGCCTTCACCTGTTTTTGTGACTGTGTTTATTTTGTATCCCACCCTGGGTCATCACACACTGCCCTGTATGAAGCCAACTCTGGCATACGTAATTTACAGTCTCCTGTGATCCCGTTTCCCCCCTCCACCCTGGGGGGTCTCATAAATCACATTCTCCAATTGAGCCCATTCACAGGCTGGGTGTCATCATTCACGTTCTCCAATTAAATATATTCTCATGCAAAAACTCTGGTATTTTAGTTACAATCTTTTAAAGATAAGAGTTTGAATGTACTGTCGCTTTCAAACTGCTACACTGGTCTTCCAGATTTCCTTCCTCCCTCCTCCTCATTTTTATGGCAACTACTAAAACAGGCATAGAAATGTTTTATGAGTTGACAAGGGGGCAACCTTTTGCATCACCCGTGGCATCTCAGTGTGCCCGTTGTTAAGTACGCAAGAGCCCAGTTGGTATGTGTAATGGCGATGTGGAAGACCACTGTTATTTCAAGGAGTTAAACAGTATAATATAAAGAATTACAGACTTGGAAGGGACCTTGGAGATCTTCTAGTCCAGCCCCCTGTTCAAAGAGGAGACCTATTATACCATATCAGACAACGAGTGGTCTGATCTCTTCTTTAAAAGCTCCCATGTTGGAGTACCCACAACCTTTGGGGGCAAGTCGTTCCATTAGTTAATTGGTGTCACTCTTAGGAAATTTCTCTTTAGTTCTGGGTTAGAATGGAATGGAATAGAATAGAATCTATTGAGAATAAAGTAGAAGAGAATAACCTATTCCATTCTATTCCATTCCATTCCATATTTTCTATTCTGTTCTGTTCTGTTCCGTTCCATTCCGTTCTGTTCCATTCCATTCCATATCATATCTCTATTGTGTTCTGTTCCATTCCATTCCATATCTCTATTCTATTCTATTCTATTCTATTCTATTCTATTCCATACCATTCCATTCCATTCCCAATAAATATTTTTTTCAATGCTGTTGCAACTTCGAACAGTCACTAAATGAACTGTTTTAAGTCTAGGACTAACTATAAGCAGCTTGTTGAGTTATTAGACCTAAAAAGAGTGGAAAGTCCAAAATGGCGCTGGACAGAATACTGTATTGGTCCAAAGGAAAAATAATTTTGTTCCTTCAAAGAGCAACTTCATTATGTAAAATTCTTATTTGAGTCCCAAGGCGGATACATTTATTTTTTTCTCCAACATACTTTCCATTGGAGAGCAGGCTTTCCTTAAATTAAATTAGATTACTTTAAATTCAGGGATATCTTCAAATAAATCAAAATTTATTTGTATCCCACTTTTATCATGTTTGCATTATGTTAAGGCAGTAAATGTATTCACCTTCTTCCTATTTTACCCATGACAACAATCCTGCAGGGTGGATTGGGCTGAGAAAGAGTGACTGGCCCAAAGTCACCCAGCTGGCTTTTATGCCTAAAATGTGACTAGAACTCACAGTCTCCTGGTGATTGGCCCAAATTGGAGTCACGGCCTCCTAGCCTGGTGCCTTAACCACTAGATCAAACTGTATAATGGAATAACAGAATTGGAAGGTGATAATTAAAAAGTGACTATATTGTGATAAATCATTATTATGAATTAAAGAGGAGTTAACTAAATCATAAATAAGATGAAGGGTGGTACACTCAAATCAGTAATTAAAGGGGATTTTTTTTTTGAATTATTAGAATTAAGATGGAATTTTTGGAATAATGAAATAAGAACATGCAATGAAACTGCAAACGTGACAGATAGAAGCGTAAAGTATAATGAATATGAAGATACGAGAACTATTTAAAGTAAAAAAAAGAAATAAGTTTAAGAAATGAATAGAAAACATATCAAATAAGTTTGAAGAATATAAGGATATCTGAGGAAATTTACAGAAAATATAACATGCAATGATACGATGTGAAATCAAATGTGAAGGATGAATGTGTAATCTAGGTCATGTTTGTATGGAAATGTGAAAGCCCGGGAGCCACGCTGTTCATTAAAAGAGATGTTTTTGAAATATAAAAAAATTAAAAACTTTTTGCAAAAATAATAATAATAGAAGACCTCCAAGGTCTCATCCATCTCTGTTATTGTATATTCTGTATGGAGCATTAGGGTTGTGGGCCCACCAACCTTGGTGTGTGCCTATGGCTATTCACCAGTTCACACTTGCCTGTGTTTCAAATAAACAGCCTCTTTTGACATCCCCTTTAAAAAAATTAAAAAGATGGATCCCCTTTCCCTTGTCGGTATCCGTCTCCCTCTCTCTTTTTTTTCCCGTTCCACCTTTTAATATCATTTTCACTTGCAAGCAGATGGCTATGGGGTCCCTGTAATTTCCCTGCGACCTGGAGGGACCTTTGCCTTTTACTCCGTATTTAAGCTGAACAAGACAGAGGTGAGTATCAAATAAGCCGCCGTTCCCTATTTACCCTGCCAATTTCCTTTGATAGCAAGAGGCGGTATTGAAATTAACTCGGCTGTTGTCTAATGCCGAGAAATGTTTACAGCCCAGAAGAGGAGATAGATTGTAGCAAGCAATTACTGACACCGGAGGCCTGATTATGGTCCACTCAAGCACCACAGCCATTTGCGCTGATGAATTTCGGATTAAGGCCGCCACGGGCAGACAGGCAGGAGAGAATGGGGGAAGCTCACCAAGGCAAGGCAAAAACACAGGAGGGATGGTTGCAGGAATTGGGTTTGGCCAGTCTGGAGCAACGAAGGACTCGGTGGGGTTGACATGACAGCGGTGTTCCAGTATTTGGAACAGAGTTGGAACCTGGAAGGGACCTTGGAGGTCACCTAGTCCAACCCTCTGTCCAAGCAGGAGACCACCCCCCACATCATTTCTGACAAATGGCACTCCAATCTCCTCTTAAAAACCTCCAGTGATGGAACACTCCTAATTTCTGGAGGCAAAATATGCACAGGTAGAGAGAATTTAGGGGCATGAAACAACAGTAACAGAATTCCCCTAAGCATAAATAAAAATGGAATCCAAATGGGTCTTTTCCAAAACTGCTTAATTTCAAAGTCTACTGAGAGCATATGGATGCTGTCTTCACATACAGACTAACAGAGCTGGAAGTGACCTTGTAGGTCATCTAGTGACTCGACTCGACTCGACTCTACTCTACTCTACTCTACTCTACTCTACTCTACTCTACTCTACTCCATTCCATTCCATTCCATTCCATATCTCTATTCTGTTCTGTTCTGTTCCGTTCCATTCTATTCCATCATGATTCTCGAACCAAACTTCAAAAAACTCCAAAGGATTCATTAAAGGCAACATACTGGCACTGCCCTCTATGAAGCCAACTCTGGCCTACGTCATTTACAGTCCCCTGTGACCCTGTTTGACCCCTTTCCGCTGGGTGTGTTGTAAATCAGATTCTCCAGTTGAGCCCGTTCACAGGCTGGGTGTCATCATTCACGTTCTCCAATTAAATATATTCGTGGACAAAAGCCCTGGTAGTTTAGTTACAATCTTTTAAAGATAAGGAGTTGGAATGTACTTCCGCTTTCAAACTGCTGCACTGCTCTTCCAGATTCCCCCCCCCCTTTTTAATGGCAACTACTAAAACAGGCATAGGGATGTTTTATGAGTTGACACTATCTACAAAACCAAAGACCTTCAGCTCCAGGTGATGGTATTAAGATTCGATCCTTCAGGACATAATAGGATTAACCTACTATCATTTAGCAGAAGACACTGAATGGTTTGCATCTAAGAGAGCATGCTCAGATAGCAGAATCCCTGCTTCCTGCTACTAGCATTTGAAAAAGGACCTGTTTTCTTTGGGCAAAACCATGGTCTGGTTTGGCTTCCCTCGAGGATTTTAAATGTTTTGCAATCAAGTTTTGATATCGGCGTGTTGCGCACACGAGGGTTGTTGCTGCTCTGCTTTTCTTTTGATTGCTCTCCTCCGAATCGGCGCCGTGAGTTACCCATCGGAGGTTTGTAAATCTCTCCAAGGGGAGTAGAACTTTCTGAGTCCCTCAAAACCTCATCGGAAAAGGGAATGGAAAGAAATTCCACCCCCCCCCCCCAAGACATGTGTTGTTGTCCTCCGTGCAAAATTGCTGGCGAGATTAAAAAATGCATCTGGCTACCTTATAAAATTGTTTAAAAAAAATGCATCTGGCTACCTTTCTGAAAGGTAGAATGTAAAATAGAATTTTGTCATCAGCACCACTAATTTTCTTAATGTAAAGGTTCCCCTCCATGCTAGTTGTTTCTGCTTCTAGGGGGTGATGTGTTCATTTCTCTTACAAAGCTGAAGAGCCAGCACTGTCCGAAGACGTCTCCGTGGTCATGTGGCCGGCATGACTAAATGCCAAAGGCGCATGGAACACTGTTCCCTTCCCACCAAAGGGGTCCCTATTTTTCTACTTGCATTTTTTTACGTGCTTTCAAACTGCTAGGTTGGCAGAAGCTGGGGCAAGTAACGGGAGCTCACTCCGTAACGCGGCGCTAGGGATTTGAACCGCCGAACTGCCGACCTTTCTGATCGACCAGCTCAGCGTCTTAGTCCCTGAGCCTCCACGTCCCTTTTCTTAAGAGGGAATCCCAAGTATAACAATGTTTGTTAGGTTAGCAAGTGGGGGGGGGATGACAAGCTGCGTAGTGACATTCCTACGGTACGGGTAGTCCTCGACATACAACAGTTCCTTTAGCGACCATTCGAAGTAACAATGGCACTGAAAAAAAGAGACTCAATGACCCTTTTTCACACTTACGACCGTTGCGGCATCCCCGTGGTCATGGGATTTACATTTGGATACTTGACAGAAGATGCGATCCCCTTTTGTGATCTTCTGACATGCAGAGTCAGTGGGGAAACCAGATTCACTTAGGAATCATGTTGCTGTGATTCACTTAGCAACTGTGGCAAGAAAAGGCGTAAAATGGGGCAAAACTCACCCTAACAAATAGCGACATGACTTGTGGGCTCAATTGTGGTCATAAGTTGAGGATTAGAATCGAACCGAACCGAATAGAATAGGGAAAGAATAGAATAGAAATCTTTATTGAGGATAGAATAGAATAGAATAGAATAGAATAGAATAGAATAGAATAGAATAGAATAGAATAGAGGAATCTTTATTGGGAATAGAATAGAATAGAATAGAATAGAATAGAATAGAATAGAATAGAATAGAATAGAATAGAATAGAATAGAGAAAGAATAGAATAGAATAGAATAGAATAGAATAGAATAGAATAGAATAG
>NW_020769354.1:3923525-3941201 GCF_900518735.1 Pseudonaja textilis
TTCTTTCTTTCTTTCTTTCTTTCTTTCTTTCTTTCTTTCTTTCTTTCTTTCTTTTTTTCCTTCCTTTCTTGTTGGAAGGTGCTTAAAATGAAGGGAGATTTCATATCATCGCCTTCTTGAGCTCCTGAAGAAAAGATGAGACATAAATCCAACATATAAATATTAAATAAGTTGAAAATCTTGATTTTGGGAATGACAGTATGGAATGAGAGGCTCCCCCTTGTGGTAAAACACTGAACCTCAGGCACAAGCAATTTTTTTTCAACCTTGGCAACTTTCAGATCTGTGGATTTCAACGCCCAGAATTCTCCAGTCAGCATACTTAAATGTTGTCAATGTTGGGAAACATTACTGTAGACTAATATTCTTCCAACTTGGCAACTTTAAGAAATGTGGACTTCAACTGTAAGAATCTGTTTGAAAAACAAAATTCCTGGCTCAGAAATTAGTTTTCAATCACCACAGGCGATTGTATCGTGGTGCCTAATAGTATAATCATACAATCAGGGGTGGGATTCTACTGGTTCAGACTGGTTCTATAGAACCGGTTGTTATGATTCTGCACAGTTTGGAGAGTTGGCAAATGGTGTCCCGGCCAGTCACCCCTTATTGCGCCTGTGCAAGATGGTGCAAACATCGCTGACTGCGTCCCCCCTGCCCAGTCACTCCTTAAGATATTTCTTCTCCCGACATCAGTTCCGATGATCAGCTGTGCTGGGATCCCCTTCGCTGTCTTACCGCTTCACCCAGGAGGTTTCCCTGAGGCCCAGGAGGGGCACGCAGGGTTGAGCTGGGGAGAAGTGTGCTGTGCGCGCGCGCGCACACACACACACACACACACACACACACGAGCTCCATTTTTTGCCTTCCTGGGCCAGGGGTGGAATCCAAATTTTTTTACTACTGGGTCTGTGGACGTGGCTTGGTGGACGTGGCAGGGGAAGGATACTGTAAAATCTCCAGTCAGAGGTGGGATTTGCCAGTTCTCCAAACCACTCAAATTTTCTGCTACTGGTTCTCCAGAACTGGTCAGAATCTGCTGAATACCACCTCTGTCCTGGGCCCCATGGAAGCTTCCTGGGAGCCAAAATGCCCAGGGGGCAAAAAAAATGGGGGGGGGGTGTGGCTGCAGAAAAAGAAGGCATGCCCACCCCGTCACATGTCCATGCCCACTTAGCCATGCCCACAGAGCCCGGTGGGTGTGAATCCCACCCCTGCATAGGAACCTTTGAGGTCTTCTAGTAGTCCAAGAAAGAAGGGTGGGTGGGTGGGGAAATCAACCTGTTATCTGAAGCCCCTGAAGGCAGGACAAGAAGCAACGGGTGGAAACCAACCAAGGAGAGACGCAACCTGGAACTCAGGAGAAATTTCATTACAGTGAGAACAATAAACTAGTGGAACAGCTTGCCTTCAGGAGTTGTGGGTGCTCCAACGCTGGAAGTTTTTAAGAAGAAATTGTACAAGCATTTGTCTGAAGTGGTATAGGGTTTCCTGCCTAAGCAGGGGGTTGGACTAGAAGACCTCCAAGGTCCCTTCCAACTCCGCTATTCTGTTATTTATCCAATCTTTTCTTGAAATCCTCCAGTGATGGAGTCCTCCGGGAAACAAGCTGTTCTACTGATTAATTGTTCTTACTTGTCAGGAAATTCCTCCTTCGTTCCAGATTGGATCTCCCTCTGAAAAAAAGCCTCCATCCGTTGCTTCTTGCCCTGTCTTCAGGTGCTTTGGAAAGGTTGATCCCCTC
Source organism: Pseudonaja textilis (assembly GCF_900518735.1). The sequence continues at coordinate 3,925,270 of NW_020769354.1, forward strand.
TTCTCTGTGGCAGCCCTTCAAGTGTTAGAAGATGGCTATCATGTCAACCCTAACCCATCTCCCTTTTTAGACTACGCACATCTACTTCCCTCACTTGTTCATTGTGGGATTCAGCCTCCAGACCCTTAATCATATTTGTTGCTCTTCTGAGCACTCTTTCAAGCGTATTTTTTTGTACTGTAGTGACCAAAACTGGACACCACTTAGTAAAACTGTTGTTGTTGTTGCTGTTGTTGTTGTTATTATTTAATCTATAGTGAGATTCACAGCCTTTGGGGCCGGTTGGTAGCTCAACAGCTCGAGTCCTAACCAAGAACCTAGGACCTGTTCAGGTAGCGTCGGAGGATATAAGCTGTTCCAAGTAGGGTGGATTTTTGTAGAATCAGGGTATGCAAGTCTGATAAATTCAGAATTTCCAAATAGCGAGGTAGCCCTTTAGGTATTGCTCCAAGGGCTCCAATTGCAATTGGGATAACACACAATTTCTTTTTCCAAAGAAACTTCAATTTGTAAGAACCAAAACTTTGTGATTTTTTTCTTCCTGCATGTCTACAATTCATGCATCACCAGGTATTACAATGTCAATGAACCAAACCTTTTTCTTTCCAACTATTGTTATGTCAGGTGTGTTGTGGGCCAAGTGCCTGTCCATCTGAATTTTGAAATCCCTCAAGATCTTAACTACTACTACTACTACTACTACTATTACTATTATTATTATTATTATTATTATTATTATTATTATTATTATTATTATTATTATTATTATTATTATTATTATCATCATCATCTCTGAGGAGCCATCATAAATACCATTGCTCCATGGGTCTCCTTAGCTTTTCACTGTTCATTTTCATTTTCTTCTTTGTGACTTTTTTCTCTTATTGTTCTTTTATTACCTTCGTTCAGGAGGGAAGCAAACCTTGGCTCAAAAAAACGCAGGTGTTGCCGATGGTCAGGGATTTTCTGCGACTATCAGCCTCCTTAAATTTCTGGAGACTATTTCCCCTGGTGTTCTCAGAGATACTTTGGGGAGAAATCCCCAGCTAAAACTCAAATTTGCATTTAAATGGAGTTTTCCTCCCCTTCTCTCTCTCTTTTTTTTAATGAGCAAACCACACGGGAGAGGAAGACTATTAATTTTACTTTATTTTATTTTTTTATCCCTGGAGTGCGAATGTTGTTCAGTGCTCTCTCTCACCTCAGTTTTTTTCCAAACCCCTTTCAGGAAAAGTACTGGTTTACATGCTGGGGAGGGGTGGGAGATAAAATCAACAACTCAGGAACACCAGACTAACAGAACCAAGGTCCCCTCATTTCAACCCTGAGTTACAAATATTATATTCTCCTTTATTGGTAGTATAGTACGATAGCAGAATAACAGAGTGGGAAGGGACCTTGGAGGTCCTCTAGTCCAACCCACTGCTTGAGCAGGAGACCCTATACCCGTGATGGCAAACCTATGTCACGCGTGCCGCAGGTGGCACGCAGAGCCATTTGTGCTGGTATGTGAGCCGCGGGCAAACTTACCTTATTGGGCATATCCGCGCCTCATAGCTGATTTTTTTTCGGTTGGTTTGAGGCCTTTTTTGGGCCTCCCAGAGGCTTGGAAAATGTAAGGCTTCTCAGGCCGAATTATAGGCCTGTTTCATCACTTCCTGTAATACCGGAAGTGACAAAACGGGCCTATAGTTTGGCCTGAGAAGCCTTGCAGAGGCTTTTTCCAAGCCTCTAGGAGGCCGAAAAAGGCCTCAAACCACCTGAAAAATCAGCTGTAAGGCGCAGTGCAGGTAAGGGGGTGGGGGTGGGGATTGCGCGTGCATGCACAGGGGGTGTGGGGAGCACGCCCCATTGCATTCTGGATGCTGGCGCACTCGCAATTTTTGGCACAGGAGCCCAAAAAGGTTAGCCACCACTGCCCTGTATCATTTCAGACAAGTGGATATCCAATCTCTTCTTAAAAACCTCCAACGATGAAGCACCCAAAAATTTCTGGAGGCAAGTTGTTCCACTGGTTAATTGTTTTCACTTGTCAGGAAATTTCTCCTTAGTTTTAGGTTGCTTTGCTCCTTCATTAGTTTCCATCCGTTGCTTCTTGTCCTGCCTTCAAGTGCTTTGGAGAATAGACTGACCCCGTCGTCTTTGTAAGAGCCCCACAAATATTGGAACGGTTCTATCATGTCGCCTGGAAAATCAAGGATCCTGCCCTCAGATATGCTGGAGGGTCGGTTAATCTCCTTTTCTCTGTGACAGCGCCTCAAACTATCCCCTCAAAACAAAACTCTTTGCAGCATCCTGGCAACTAATTAATAAATGCAAGGGCAGATCTCCCAATAATTTAACACAAAAGAATAGAATTCGTAAAGAATTCCTATGCCTGTTTTAGAGTTGCCATAGGCGGGGGTGGGGAACCCAAAGTACATTCCATGCATATCTTACAAAGATTGTAGCTAGGCTACCGGATCTTCTGCCGCTGAAAATCCTTCATTGGAGAATGTGATTGATGACGCGTGCTTCGTTGAAGAATCTGATTGATGATGCACCCAGGGGGGAGGAGGGAAATAGGGTCACAGGTGACCATAAATCATGTGTGTCAGAGTTGGCTTCAACTGGGAAAATGCCGACAGGTTGCTCCTAATAAATCTTTTGGATACTTTTGAAGTTTGGCTCGAGGCTCATGATTTAATTAGGGCAATCGCTGGAACCCTGACACAACCAAGATGATTAGGAGACTGGAGACTAAAACATACGAAGAACGGTTGCAGGAACTGGGCATGGCTAGTCTAGTGAAGAGAAGGACCAGGGGAGACAGGAGAGCAGTCTTCCAATATTTGAGGGGCTGCCACAAAGCCAAAAAAATGAAAGTGCACATATGGCTGTACTAGTGAAACCAGGCTTAGTATCAGTAACTGTGAGAGTGATCTTGGAGTCTTGGTGGACAACCAGCTAAATATGAGCCAACAGTGTGCGGCAGTAGCCAAAAAAGCCAATGCATTCCTAAGTTGCATTAACAGAGGGATATAATCAAGATCAAGTTAGGTACCAACACCACACCTAGAATACTACATCCAGTTTTGGTCAGTACAGTATAAAAAAGATGTTGAGACTCTAGAAAAAGTGCAAAGAAGAGCAACCAAGATGACTTGGAGGCTAAAACATATGATGAACAGTTGCAGGAACTGGGCATGGCTAGTTTAATGAAAAGAAGGACCAGGGGAGACATGATAGCAGTCTTCTAATATTTGAGGGGCTGCCACAGAGAGGAAGGAGTCAAGCTATTTTCTAAATCACCTGAAGGCCAGACAAGGAACAATGGATGGAAATTGAACAAGGAGAGAGATTCAACCTGGAAATTAGGAGAAATTTTCTGACAGTGAGAACAATCAACCAATGGAACAGAAGTTCCCTTCAGAAGTTATGGGAGCTTCATCACTGGAGGCTTTCAAGAAAAGACTGGATAGCCATCTGTCTGAAATGGTGTAAGATCTCCTGCTTGGGGGGTGGGTTGGACTAGATGACCTCCAAGGTACCTTACAACTCTCTCCATCTGATAAGTGTTTGTGATCACTTGCAGTGTCTACAGTAGCATGACAATGATTTGCATTTTTTTTTTGCCAGAAACCAGTTGTTACCTTGGTGTCTGGCACAAAATGTCCATTGAGTCCAATGGGTTTGCTTAACAACTTCAGTGCTTGTTTAAGAACTGCAGGCTTCATTTCCTGACTGGTGTGTGTTCGCTTAATGACCATAGCATTCACTTAATGGCTGCTACAAAAAAAAGTTAATAAAATTGGGTATGGCCACACGGAGACTCATTTAAGAGACCAACACGATTTACAACTATAATTTCGGCCTCAATTACAGTCGTAAGTCGAGGACAACCTGTCCGCTTTTTAATTCACTGTTTACAGTATGTTATTTATTTTACTATCCTGTACCTTATTTTTTCGCTGCAACTCACATAGGATTGATCTCCACCACTTCACCATTAAAAATAATCAAATCCGCTCACAATTAACACCAAGTACAATGAAGCCCATTAAAAATCCCAGCACAATAAACAGTTAAAGAGTAAAATTACTCAGTTGAGGATATTTATAGTTATGTAGTTCTGGGTGCTGCTATGCTTTAAAAAGGATATAGACAAATTAGGATGAATTCCAAGGATGGAGGGAAAGAGAAGAGCAATCAGAAGTGGGAAGCAAGTCACTTCAAAGTCACTTGAAAAAGTTGCGGTTTATTTTGCATTATCTATTTTTTTCTTTAAAATGGGGATCTACATATATATATATATATATAAGTGAAATCCCACTCATGCATCACCACAAAATCTCCACAATCATAAAGCCTACAAACTTGAAATTTGGCACATATGTTCTTCTTGGCTTCTAGGGGCTCACTAAGAAAGGATTTTTCGAAAGGACCACCAAAGCTATTAGTATTTCCTATATTGTTATTATTAACATGCTCTGATGCTAAGGAGTTCTACTCCCCCTCCCCACCTGAAAATAAATCTGTTCCAAATGCAAAACACAAGCAGAGGAGAGGAGTTTCAGTTTCAGTTTCACAGCACCAAGCAGCTTTAGTACAGAACAGTTGAGCTAAGCCATGCCCAGGCTCCTTGCTGTCTCCTTCTTGCTCACACAGTAAATATCGTTTCAATTTCCAAACAGCCCTCAGCTCTCTCACACACTGACAGGACGCTAGCCAGATGAATACCAATGGATGCTGGTAGGCAGAGGCACAATTCATGCTCCCCTTATTTTCCTCCCCAAAAACTAAGCCCGACTACGTGGGTTTCGTAGCAAAGCACGGGTATCGATCTAGTAAGTAATAAGTACAGGTAGTCCTCGACTTACAGCAGTTCATTTAGTGACCATTCAGGAACTGTTTATTGGCTCTCTGGGTGGTGGCAAGGCAGTGCAGCATCATTGGAAGAGTCACACATTTGTCAAATTTCAATCCCTTCGGAGACGCAGGTCCTGGATTTTGAATGCATTCTGTAAGTTCACTCATTTGAGGTATAGAGGCACTCCCTGGCTTACAACAGTGACCATTCCAAGCTATATCATCAATGAAAAAAGTGAGCAAAGACAGTTTTTCACACCGAGGACCATTGCGGTATCCCCATGGTCATGTCATCAAAAGTTGGAGGCTTGGCAACTGGCATGAATTTATGATGGTTGCAGTGTCCCAGGATCACATGATCCAACCAATGAAATATGAGCCAGCAGTGTGCAGGCGGCAGCCAAAGAAGCCAGTGCAATCCTAAATTGCATTAATAGGGAGGTACAATTAAGATCAAATGAGGTTCTAATAGGTAAAGGTAAAAGGTTCCCCTCGCACAAACGTGGTACTTGTTTCTGGCTCAAGGGAGCAATGCTCATCTCTGTTACAAAGCCAAAGAGCCAGCACTGTCCGAAGACGTCTCCGTGGTCATGTGGCTGGCATGATTAAACATCGAAGGCACACAGAACGCCGTTCCCTTCTCACCAAAGCAGTCCCTATTTTTTCTACTTGCAATTTTTACATGCTTTCAAACTGCTAGGTTGGCAGAAGCTGGGAAAAGTAATGGGAGCGCGCTCCGTTACGCGGCGCTAGGGATTCGAACCACTGAACTACTGACATTTCTGATCAACAAGCGTCTTAGCCGCTGAGCCACCATGACTCTCTTGAGGTACTAATTCCACTTTATAAAGCTTTAGTAAGACCACACCTAGAGTACTGCATCCAGTTTTGGTCACCACACTATAAAAAAATATGTTGAAATCTAGAAAGAGTGCAGAGAAAAGCAACCAAGAGGATTAGGGGACTGGAGGCTAAAACATACAATAAACAATTGCAGGAACTGGGCTTGGCTAGTCTAGTGAAGAGAAGGACCAGGGGAGACATGATTGCAGTCTTCTAATACTTGAGGGGCTGCCACAGTGAGGAGGGGGTTGGTTCAACTACCGGTTCCACAAACAAAATTTAAATTTAACATCCAGTTCCGCCCGAACCATCCCGAACCAGCTGAATCCTGTCAGGAACAGTCAGGAATTCTGGGCTCAGTTGTGGTCATAAGTTGAGGACTACCTGGGTTAGCATATGGGGCATATGCGGGGGGATTGCAATACGTTTGTAGCGCGTACATCCACCATGGATCCCACATCACAAATGAACAAAGATTATTTAATAAATCATCTGGGAAGGGAATAAATAACCCGCTGTCTTCTAACCTCATAATTGAGGCAGAATAGCATTAATAAACAAATACTCAGCAGAAACTCAATTAGCCAGTGACTCATGCCCCATTATCTTCATCGCTGTACTCTCAGCCCCCAGCGCATGAAACCTATCAAGAGACGCATAAATATTATTATTTCTACTGTATTCTCTGTGTCCACGCTTAAATTGCTGATGGGATGGCTATTTTTTAACAGATTTACAGATTAACAGAGTTGGAAGGGACCTTGTGGGTCATCTAGTTTAACCCCCCTGCCCAAGCAGGAAGAGGAAAAATGTCCCGGATAAGGAATCTGGATTCCTCTGAATCCATATTTTATGAAACCATCTTCTTAATCTTGGTGGTGGAGGCAAAAATTGTCGCCCTTCGAAGCATGCAGACTGAGGATTCCTAAACACAGGTAGTCCTTGACTTACGACCGCAACGTTTCTGTCGTTAAGCGAGACAATTTTAAGTGTGTTTTGCCCCCTTTTACGACCTTTCTCGACACGGTTGTTAAGTGAAGCACTGCAGGTGTTAAACTTGGTAACCTGGTGGTTAAGTGAATCTGGTTTCCCCATCGACTTTTGCTTGTCCGAAGGTTGCCAGAGCATCATTAAGTGTGAGTCAGTTGCCAAGCGCCTGAATTTTGATCCTGCGACCACGGGGAAGCTCCAACGGTTGTAAGTGTGAAAAAAAGCCATTTTTTTTCAGTGCTGCTGTAACTTTGAACTGTCATTAAACGAATGGTTGCTTCAAAGATGTTTTTTTTTTTCCTTCCAAAAAAGTGGATTGTTTAAATCAGGGGTCTCCAATCTTGGCAACTTTAAAGACTTGTGGACTTCAACTCCCAGCAAAGCTGGCTGAGGAATTCTGGGAGTTGTTTATTTGTTTTTATTTATTTGATTTGTCAATCGCTTACAAGATAATAGGTATAAGTATATACATAGTTATGAATACATGGATACATCTAAGAAAAATAAAAAGAGTCAATAGGACAGGGACGGTAGGCATGTTGGTGCGCTTATGCACACCCCCTACAGACCTCTTAGGAAAGGGGTGAGGTCAATAGTAGACAGTCTAAGGTTAAAGTTTTGGGGGTTTGGGGAAGAAACCACAGAGTCAGGTAGAGTATTCCAGACACTCTGTTGCTGAAGTCGTATTTCTTGCAATCAAGTTTGGTGCGGTTTACCTTGAGTTTGTATCTATTGTGCGCTCTTGTGTTGTTATGGTTGAAGCTGAAGTATTCATTGACAGGTAGGACATTGCAATGTATGATTTTATATGCTATGCTTAGATCGGACGCAAGGCGTCGTAGTTCTAGGTTTTCTAGGTCTAGAATTTCAAGTCTGGTGGCATAAAGTAGAGTAGAGGAGTGGCGAACTCTTCTTCTTCTTCTTTTTTTGAACCCCACAAGTCTTAAAGCAAAGCTGGCTGAAGAAAAAACTGGATGCAGTATTCTGGGTGTGGTCTTGCTAAGGCTTTATGGAGTGGTATTGGTACCTCCCTTGATCTTGATTGTATCCTTCTGTTAAAGCAACTTAGGATTGTGTTGGCTTTTTTGGCTGCCATTGCACACTGCTGGCTCATATTTAATTGGTTGAATCTTTCCTTGTGCAGTTCCCATCCATTATTCCTTGTCTGGCCTACAGGTGCTTTAGAAAACAGCTTGACCCCTTCCTCCTCTCTGTGGCAACCCCTCAAATATTGGAAGACTGCTATCCTGTCTCCCCTGGTCCTTCTCTTCACTAGACTAGCCAAGCCCAGTTCCTGCAACCGTTCATTGTGACGGAATGGCCAAGTAAGTCACCCCGCACACTCACGTCCTTCCTTTCTGACCCGCCACACCGTTCCCGTTGCTTTTGGTGGTTCCAGATGCCACTAACAATAACCGAGGCTCTTCGCGCCTTTGAAATTTCATTACGAACCAGTTACATTCCTGGCTATCTTCCTGCCATTCTAACGAGGTTTTCCTTTCGGATGTCACTCTCGCGTGGCGTAGATTCTCCCCCCCTCGCCCCGGAGAAGAAGCCACCTGTCCCCTCCAATTTTCCTGCAAGGTAACGAGACAGGTCTGAGGCGGAGAGCAAATGACCAGGCCCCGACTGACCTTTTTCTCCTTCGATTTCATTGCTCTCTTCCCGGGAGAAAAGAAGAGGGAAACGTCCGGGATGGGAAATAAATAAATAAGTTTGCCTGTCAAGCGGCCACATTAGGTGGAACTGACAACCTCATCACCGGCTTGAGCTGTTACATATACAATAGCTGTGTCACTCAGGATCACCTCAGAGAAGAAGCTGATGAAATTACAGGCCCATCATAGGCCAAATGTCGTTCTCCACCAGCCAGGTATTTTTTTTTTTTAACCTGAAGTTTGTTCCGTCGGTTGCTTCTTCCAAGATGGGCTGGCAGCCAATGCTGTGAGGACTCAGGGCCAAAGCTCACAAGCTGAATAATAGAATAGAATAGAATGAGCTGGAAGGGACCTTCAAGATCTTCTAGTCCAACCCTCTGCTCAAGCAGGAGATTCTATACCCGCGACGGCGAACCTATGACACGCGTGCCACAGGTGGCACACAGAGCCATTTGTGCGAGCACATGAGCTCCAGCCAAAAATTACCTGCACTGCGCATGCGTGCGCCTCTCAGCTGATTTTCGGCCTGTTTGAGGTTGTTTTTGCCCTCCCGGAGGCTTGAGTGAAGCCTCTGCAGCTATTCCTGCCGTCCAAAGCAGAATTAGCTCTGGTAGATGGAGCCATCAGAATATACCGAGTTAATCTCACTGCCTAAAGAGTCACCTGATTTTCACACCAATAATGGTGAGAGAAACGTTCTACTTGCAACCAAGATGATTAGGAGGCTGGAGGCTAAAACTTATGAAGAAAGGTTGCAGGAACTGGGCCTGGCTAGTCTAGTAAAGAGAAGGACCAGGGGAGACAGGATAGCAGTCTTCCAATATCTGAGGGGCCGCCACAGAGAGGAAGGGGTCAAGCTATTTTCCAAAGCACCCGAAGGCCAGACAAGGAATAATGGATGGAAACAGAACAAGCAGAGTTTAACCTGGAAATAAGGAGAAACTTTCTGACAGGGAGAACAATCAACCCATGGAACAGAAGTTGCCCTTGGAAGTTGTGGGAGCGCCATCGCTTGAGACTTTCAAGAAGAGATTGGACTTCCATCTGTCAGAAATGGTGTAAGGTCTCCTGCTTGGGTGGGGTGGGGGGTTGGACTAGATGACCTATAAGGCCCCTTCCAACTCTGTTAATCTGTATCATTGTCTGACTAAAGGGGAAGCCACCAACTCCAGAACAGCAAAAGACTACTTGAAGCTGCCCCAGGTATGGGGACTGGGGAGAAAAGGAAAGGAACTTTTATATATGCAATTGCAGTCTCACATTTGTGATGTAGTCCCCATTTGTAATGGGGAAAGGCCCTTGGGTATATTTGGTGCAAAACAGTTCAATTTCAATTCTGCGCTCCTACTCAAAGGAATGAACTCGACTCAAGGTGGCAAACATACACAATACACCCCCTTCATCCTTATTTTCTCTACAACAACTCTGTGAGGTGGATTGGGCTGAGAGAGAGAGAGGGATTGGCCCAAAGTCACCCAACCGCTTTCATGCCTAAGGTGGGACTAGAACTCACCGTCTCCTGGTGATTTCTAAAGTCACCCAATTATGCTTAAGGCTGGGACTAGAACTCATTATCTCCCGGGGTTTGGTCCAAAATCAAGCAGCAAACTTTCATACCTAAGAAAGGACCAGAACTCACCACCTCCTGGTGATTGGCTCAAAGTCACCCAGTCAGCTTTCACACCTAAGCCAGGACTAGAACTCACGGTCTCCTGGTGCCTTAACCTCTAGGCCAAACTTGTAGAGTTACGTGTGTCTGTGGTATACGATAACTTTTTTCCTTTACTCAAGAGAGCGTGGTCAGGAAACAGTTAAGGCTCCCCTTTCCTCCTCCTCCTCCTCCTCCTCCTCCTAACTTTCTAAACGGTTGAACTGCTGCATGTTGTAGTTTTTGACCGCAAATCATCTTTAATAGCAGACGTCATGGGACGACTCATTACATTAAACTATTTTTCATGCTATCTCCTGTAATATCCTTTAATCCAATGCGTTTCAAATCACCTCGGGCTAAAATAAGAGACATAGCACTATAATAGCTTAGTGTATTAGTGGGTTAATTGCCCTGTTGTGGTCTCTCGTAAAAGATCTATGGGATGGGCCTCCCGACATTAATTGTCAACGGGTGAAATGAATTTTAACTCCTTGAGTGACGGGCAAAGACCCGGGCTGAGTTTCGTGGCTTCAAGACGGCTGGTGCAGTGGTGGGATTCAAAAAATGTTTACTACCGGTTCTGTGGGTGTGGCTTGGTGGGCGTGGTGTGGTTTGGTGGGCGTGGCAGGGGAAGGATAATCAAAATCCCCATTCCCTCCCCACCTCACTAACCTACTTTCCAGCTCCATTCTCCTGTGCAGGTCAACCAAAGAAGACCCAGCCAATAAGCTGGGACTCGGGAGGCAGATGGGGGCGGGGCCAGTCAGAAGTAGTATTTGCCGGTTCTCCGAACTATTCAAAATTTCCTCTGCTGGTTCTAGAGAACTGGTCAGAAACTGATGAATACCACCTCTGGTCTGGTATTTATTTCTGTCCTGGTCCACCGAGAGCTTATGGAGCTGGGGGAAAAATGGGTCTCTCAACAGAAAAAACTCTTACCTTTTTTTGTTGTTTTTTGATTTTTAGTTTCTTTTCTTTCTTTTCTTTTTGGTATTACGTTTTTTATTTCATATTTCCAACAAATCCATCTTTCCTTTCAACAGTGTGCTGACTGAGTACATATATCTTGTACGAATGATTAAAATTAACATACTTTCTTTGCCAATATAACAATAATCACACTGGTGGGACTCATCTCCGGGGGTGGGGGGATGAGTCTGCCTACCGAGATGAGGTAGACTGGCTGCTTTCGTGGTGTGGAGACAATAACTTGGTCCTCAACACCAATAAGACCAAGGAGCTTATAGTGGACTATTGAAGGAACAGATATTGGGTAGTTCGTAGAACAGGTGATAATCTTCCCCCAGGTATGGGGTGGGAATGGAGATTTTACAGTATCCCTCCCCTGCCACGCCCACCAAGCCATGCCACGCCCACCAAGCCACGCCCACAGAAGCAGAAGTAAAATAAATTTGAACTCCACCACTGAAGAACATGCGTTGTATTGGCTGCTGTCAGACTCCCATGGGGCCATGTACAAATCCTGGGAATTGGTCTGAGCTATATTTGGTTGAAGTTTGAACTGCTGGGGATGTGTGCAACTGAGATGATGCAATGAAGGGGCTTTGGGCAATTCTTATTGTGACTGAGGAGGGCTAATCCTACCTTTGTTGGATCTTGGGTGAGGATATTTGTGTCAAGCCCGAAATTGACATATAAGTGTAGCCATTTTAGTTAGGCTTAATATATTCTTTTTCTTACTTTCTCTGGCAGTATGGGGGAAGGGTTTGGGGCTTGCCACATTCCTAAGTGGGGAGGAGTGGAGATAGAGAGAGTTGTTGAGGCTAGGTGATTCTTCTTCCCGTGGGAAAAAGATCTGTCCATGCTTGGGCCCCTTGAGGTGAAGATTTATGACATCAAGCAACATTGAATTACTTCTATTGGATAATGTGACTTTTGGAGGTTGTTTCTAACTTCTAATATTATGGGGTAATTCCGGGTTGTGTCAGATCTGGAATTAGCATGGACTTTGCCAATTTGGTGCTTTCCTAAATAAAAGAAATTGTCTTGGAAGATGGAATTTGTTTTTTAATAGATTTCATCACTTGGAAACCTGACAATTTGCTTATGAATAGAGCTAGCTATCTCTTTATCTCTTAAGTGCTGACATCTGCTATGGGCTATTAAGGAAGGTGGGGGCTACTTTCCAACAGCATGTTTCTCCATTTCTCATCCAGGGAAATATAATATTCTGCCTTTTTAAATATTTCTCAAAACATTTCATTCTTTGAGGAGAGAGGTGGGTGCTAACTTTCTACAGACCGCTGCAGCATCCCCATGGTCAGAATTTGGGTGCTTGGCAACTGGCATGTATTTATGACGGTTGCAATGTCCCAGGGAATCATGTGATCATCACTTCTAACCTTCCCATCCCATGATATCCGACAAGCCAAGTCAATGGGGACAGCTTAATGTTCGCTTAACAACGACATGATTCATTTATCCACTGCCATTTCACGTAACAATGGTGTGAAAAAGAGAAATGTTATAAAATGGACAGAACACACTTAACATCCGTCTCAACGGCTAGCAACAGAAATTTGGGGCTCCGTTGTGGCCGTAAGTTGAGGACTTACGAGTATACAAAGTGATGGATCGGTGTAGGTACTGCGGACCAGTGGCGGGATTCAAATTTTTTACTACCGGTTCTGTTGTTGTGGCTTGGTGGGCATACTGTAAAATCTCCAATCCCACCCCACTCCAGGGGAAGGTTATTGCAAAATCCCCATTCCCTCCCCCCACTAACCTGCTTTCCAGCTCCGTTCTCCTGTGCAGGGCAACCAGGGGTGGGAGGAGGAAAAAAAACTCAAGGAGTGACTGGGCAAGGGGGGAACGCAGTCAGCGATGTTGGGCATGTGTGCAATGTCACGCATGCGCAATATGGACTGACTGGGTGGGGAGGGGAGGGGCCAGCCCGGGGCACGATTTGCGCAGAATCTTAACAACCGGTTCTATAGAACCGGCCCGAACCGGTAGAATCCCACTTCTGACAGTAACCAAAGAGGACCCAGCTGATCAACTGGGACTTGGGAGGCAGAGAAGAGATGGGGGCGGGGCTAGTCAGAGGCGGGATTTGCCGATTCCCCAAACTACTCAAAATTTCCACTACCGGTTCTCCAGAACTGGTCAGAACCTGCTGAATACCCACCTCTGGCGCAAACCCATACTGAAGGGGCCGCGAGGAAATTGCAAATATTTGACCCTGTTTACAAAAAGCTCTCCCTTTTCCAACTGCTAACTGACAACATAAAATATGCGCAGAAGGAAACGCCCGCCCATTTCGTTGATTTGATCGGGGTATCACAATGTTCCATTTGCAAATGTCATCTCCTCCCTGCCTCTTGTCCGCTTTCTGTTGTCATTTCGGCAACGGATGCTGGGAAGATTGACAGCTCCCCTATTCCCCCAAGGTTACTTCAATTAATCCATTTTAACATGTTACCCATGGCCGTCGCGCAAATGGCGGCGGAGACCGTCAAATCTTGACACCCGACGCCACACGTTGGGCTAAAAGGGGAGATTCCCATGCAGTACCCACTCCCCCCAGATGTTTCCCCATGACCTAACATCTTGACCTAGTTTGCAACCCAGATGGGCAGGATGGGAGGTAGATATGATTATGGAGCATAACTAAAGTGTCTTCAAATATTGGCCGTTTAAAAGTCTAGGGAGACTCTCAGTCATCCAGGTCATGGTTGTCCCAAAGGTGCTTTTTTCAGGAGGCAACTGGACTTTCTTGTTTTTTAGCACTAGCAATAGCACTTAGACTTATATACCGCTTCACATCGCATTATGGCCCTCTCTAAGCAGTTTACAAAGTCAGCCTATCGCCCCCAACAATCTGGGTCCTCATTTTACCCACCTCGGAAGGAGGGAAGGCTTTGAGCCGGTGAGATTCGAATTGCCAAATTGCAGTCAGCTGGCAGTCAGCAGAAGTAACCTGCAGTACTGCAATCTAACCACTGCGCCACCTCAAATAATAGAGCTGGAAGGGACCTTGGAGGTCTTCTAGTCCAGCCCCCTGCTCAAGCAGGAGACCCTATACCACTTCAGAAAAGTGGCTGTCCAGTCTCTTCTTAAAATCCTCCAGTGATGAAGCACCCACAACTCTAGTGGCAAGCTGTTCCACTGGTTAATTGTCCTCACTATAAGGAAGTTTCTCCTTAATTCCAGGTTGCTTCTCTCCTTGATGAGTTTCCATCCATTGTTTCTTGTCTGGCCTTTGGGTGCTTTGGAAAATAGGTTGATCCCCTATTCTTTGGGGCAGCCCCTTAAATACTGGAATACTGCTATCAAGTCCCTGTCCCCCCCCCGCCCCGTTTTTCTTTTCTCTAGACTGGCCAAACCCAAATCCTGCAACCGTTCTTCATAAGTTTTTTGTCCCTGGCCCTTAGTTATCTTAGTTGCTTTTCTTTTTTTTTATGTTTCAACATCTTTTTTTGTAATGTGGTGACTGAAATGGGATGCGGGATTCTTGGTGTGGTCTTCCAGGTGTGTATTCCAGTTGAAGTCATTGGTCTTGTAGTCAGTTTATTATTTGTGGTTTGGATACCTTTCCTTCCTTCCCTCCCTCTTCCTTCCTTCTTTTATTTTCTTTTCTTTTCTTTTCTTTTCTTTCTCTTTCTTTCTCTTTCTTTCCTTCCTTCATCTTTCTTTCTTTCTTTCTTTCTTTCTTTCTTTCTTTCTTTCTTTCTTCCTTTCTTTCTTTCTATCTTTCTTTGTTTTTCTTTCTGTCCTCTCTCTGTTTTACTTTCTCTTTCTTTCCTTCCTTCCTTCCTTTCTTTTCTTTTCTTTCTTTCTCTTTCTTTCTTTCCTTCCTTCATCTTTCCTTTGCTTTCTTTCTTTCTTTCTTTCTTTCTTTCTTTCTTTCTTTCTTTCTTTCTTTCTTTCTTTCTCTCTGTTTTAGTTTCTCCTTCCTTCTTTCCTTCCTTCCTTCCTTCCTTCCTTCCTTCCTTCCTTCCTTCCTTCCTTCCTTCCTTCCTTCCTTCCTTCCTTCCTTCCCTCTTTGAACCAATACAGCATTTTTCAAGAATAAGGCAGGCAAAAAGTTTAATGCACAATGTCATGCATTAATCGGCATCTGGGATTTTCTCAGGACATAAATTATATTTTTTCAGAGCACCTCCACAAAGTCGCTCCCTTATGAAACTTATTAGCGCCCAGGCTTACTTTTGGCATCAATCATTGCAAACATTCTACAACAATTTTTGTAAAAGAAAACAGTATTTTAAAAACAAAGTGATAGTTGAGAAAGAAAAAAGCATTTTAAAAACAAAAAATATTTCAAAAACAATACATGTTAAAAGTATTAAAGACAATATTTTAAAAAGAAAACAGTATTTTAAAAACAAAAAAATATTTTTAAAAATACATATTAAAAATATTTTAAAAACAAAACAATATTTTAAAAATGCCTGTCTTTAAAGACAAAGGAGCTTTGAGGCAGTTGCCACATCCCAACGGTCCTTTTTCGGAGAACTGACACTGAACAAGCCCAAGGTTGCAAATCCTATTTTTCGGGAACAAGGGAAAAAAAAAAAAAAAACCAACCCAGCCCATCTACCCTGATTGATATTCATGGGAATCTGGGACGGAGATGGAGACCCTCGAAAAGGTATCTCTCTGATGCCCTCTTGCCATTTTTTTTATGGGGGATCTGAGGTTAATGAAATTTAATGCCAAGCGCTTCATTCGGAGGATGAACCTGAGGTCATCCCAGCAGCGTTGGAAAGAAAAGCCGTGTCTGGATGGGGGCAGAATGGCTGATTTAAACCCCCAGCCAGCCACTGAATAGCAAGCACTGGAGCATGAAGGTAGATTGTGATATTGCATTGCGAGGAGGGGAGCGGCTGGCTTCGGGTTGCAGGGAGAATCCCCAGCCAGTTCTTTTTCTCCCCTTCCTTCCTTCCTTCCTTCCTTCCTTCCTTCCTTCCTTCCTTCCT
>NW_020769354.1:3952313-3964380 GCF_900518735.1 Pseudonaja textilis
GGAAGGAAAAAGGAAGAAAGGGAGGAAGGGTTAGAGGAGGGAAGGGAACAGAAGGGAGGGAAGGAAAGGGAGGATGAAAGGAAAGGAAGGTAATATTGCCTGTTGCATTCTCCGGAGAAGAGAACGAGGCGCTAAAATATGAATTAAGAACCAGACAGTTGCTGGAATCGTCGGGAACTGGCTTCTTATCTTTTCTACAGTATAATTTCTTTTTATTAGAAGTCCTGGGATTCCTGCCTGCCTCTCCAAGGTTTCAAGTCCAGCCTGCAGGAGGAGCTGGACACCGGCTCTCTCTCGCAAGGAGAGAATCCTTTTTGCTCTTCTGTGGATAATGAAGAGAGGAGATTGGAAGCGTAGCAGGTGTAAGCAACTCTTCACGGGGACGCAGAGGCTGAGGGCCAAGGCCTGCTGTCAGAATTAGGGAATGAAACCATAATGTTTGTGCTTCCTCGGTCTTATTTGGGCCATTTGGTTTAATGGTTAAGTCCCCAGGCTAGAAAATGGGAGACGGTGAGTTCTAGTCCCACCTTAGGCATGAAAGCCGACTGGGTGACTTCGGTCCAATCACCAGAAAATAGTGAGTTGTAGTCTCGCCTTAGGGCATGAAAGCTGACTGGGTGAATTTGGTCCAATCACCAGGAGATGGTGACTTCTAGTACCTGCCTTAGACATGAAAGCCAGCTGGGTGACTTTGGGCCCGGCCTGTCCCCCTCAGCCCAACTCACTTCACAGGATTGTTGTGGGGAAAAAATAGGAGGTCAAAGGAGTGTTGGATATGTTTGCCAAATTGTTATTTCTAAAAATAATAAAAGTGGGATACAAAGAAAAAAAAATTATGAGACAAGGGGGAAGACAATTCCCCCATATTCCCATCAGATGATTTAGCACATTAAAAGATGCTTGATTTGGGTTAACTGTGGTTTATGTTCATGTGATGTGTGCTCATACTTTAATTCAGCGGTTGCCAACCGGTGGGCCGTGAGAAAATTTGGGTGGGTCTCAGAGAAATCTCACCCCCAGAGCACCCCCACAAAGCAATTAATCCAGGCTGTGCGGGAACACAAGGCTGCGTCGCCCACATGGCCCGCGGGAACCCTCACCACCCGCTCACTCCTTACCTGGGAAACTTGCCTGCTAAGTTGCGATTTTTCCTTTTCCCGACCATCAGTTGTTCTGCTGTGGCGGGAGATTTAGATTAGCTAGGAAGCAGGAAATGGTTGGATTTCTTGCTTTCTAGCTAGTCTTTAGATCTTCAGCTCTGCTTTTAAGCACAGCCAAACCTCCCTTAGGACTGAAGGTTCTATTATTCAGTGCAGACTCACGGCAAGCAAATTTGAGAGACTGAGCTAGCCGATGGCAGATAGATAGATCACTGAATGAATCTGTGAGTCTGTGAGCAACTCAATCTGCCTGCCCGCTTTGCCTGATTTTGGGTAAAAGTTGCTCTTTTTTTAAATAAAAAATTCAATATTTATATAAATATTTATAATATTTACATACAAGCCATGCCCAGTCAGTCACATGACCACCAAGCCACACCCACAGATTAGGCCATGCCCACAGAACCAGTTAGTGGTCCATGGGATTTAAAATTATGAGTTTGGTGATCCTTGAGGTCCAAAAGGTTGGCGATCCTTGCTTTAGTTTATTGCAAATCCAGCCTGTTTGGTTAGTTGTAGTTGCAGGAACCCAGACAAGAAATTAATTCGATAATCAGATTAAGTGTATTTGGGACAAAAGCTTAAGTATACTGTGGATGTCCTTGTTCAATGTTGTGTCCAATCAGTCATGAGCTTCCCTGTGTGTGTATGCAGGGACTACCACCAACTCGCAACAGCCAACTCATTGCAGCCAACGTGCTGCGGCCATGTCCCTGCAGCCAATTTCCCATGGGAGAAGAGTTACACTAATATTGAAGAAAAAGTGCAATAGGATCCTTAAAGAAAGGATGCCAGAGGCGGGACAAAATCAATTGGGAGTGACAAATATTAAAATGTTTTTTTAAAAAATTGTTTTACAGAATTACATTGAATTGTTGCATTGTCCTATCATGAGTTGGCCAGGGTGAGTTGGGTGTACCCAGGGGTGGTATTCTACTGGTTTGGACTGGTTCTATGGAACTGGTTGTTACGATTCTGTGCAGTTCAGAGAACCGGCAAATCTTGCCCCTGGCTAGCCCTGACCCTCTCCACCCGCCCCGCCCCTCCCCTCCCTGCCCAGTCAGTCCTTATCGCGCATGCGCAACATCACGGGCATTCCTGACATCACTGACTGCGTTCTCCCCTACCCAGTCACTTCTTAAGGTATTTCTTTCCCCCCCACGCCCGACGATCAGCTGTTCCGATGATCAGCTGCTCCGGGATCACCCTCACTGTCTTATTGGTTTGCCTAGGCTCCGTTTTTTGCCTTCCTGGGCCTCAGGGAAGCGTTCTAGGACCAAAAACGCCCCCCCCCATCCCGAAGGCTTTCCTGAGGCCCAGGAGGCAAAAAAAAACGGGGCGGGGGTTGCAAAAAAGCAAAAAGAAGAAGCCACGCCCACCCAGTCAAATGGCCATCCCCACCTAGCTACTCCCACAGAACCGGTTGTTAAAAAAATTTGAATCCCCTGCCTCCCCGGAGCGAGGAGCGAGGTGTCCCCTTCTGGCGAATGCCTGCAAGTAATCTCCTTTAGGTCTCCCTCCCGTCGTCTTCTGCTTCCAAATGTGAGACGTGGTCCTTTCTTCTCTGCCCTGGTTCCTTCCCTCCAGAAGATGCTGCTAAATGAAATCTATGTGCATCCTTTGAGATTGCTGTTTTCTGCGCGAAGGTCTTGGAGCTTTGGTTGAGCGGCCCTGTTGGGCTACGGGTAGATCGTGGCTCTTGCTTCTGTAATTGGTTGGCTGGAGCGAGGAACCCCCAAAGCCACGTACCCTCCCTCCGTGTTGTTTGAGACCACCCAATATATTTAGGGAGACCCAGAAGAGGACAAGGGCTCTATGGGGTTCCATGTTGCCAACTCTTCCATCCCACCCTTACCGCCTCCTCTTTCTTCCCTCCCCTCCCCTTTCCTCTCCCCCTCTTCCTTCTCCTCTTCTCTCTTCCCTTCCTCTCCTCCTCTTCTTCCTTCCCTCGCTTTCCTGTTCCTCTCCCTTCTGCTCTTCCCCCTCCACCACTTCTTTCCCTCCCTTTCTTCCTCCTCTTCCTCTTCTTCTTCCTCTCCTCCCTCCTTCCCTTCCCTCTCCTTCTCCTCTGCTCTTTCTCCTTTCCCCTCCCCCTCCTCTTCCTCTTCTCTCTTCCCTTCCTCTCCTCCTCTTCCTTCCTCCTCCTCTTCCTTCCCTCCCCTTCCTGTTCCTCTCCCTTCTGCTCTTCCTCCTCCTCCACTTATTTTCCTCCCTTTCTTCCTCCTCTTCCTCTTCTTCTTCCTCCCCCTCCTTCCCTCCCCTCCCCTTCTCCCCTGCTTTCTCCTTTCCCCTCCCTCCTCCTCTTCCTCTTCCCTCCCCTTCCCTCCTCCTCTCCTCCTCCTCCCCTTCCTCTTCCTTCCCTCCCCTCCCCTTCCTGTTCCTCTCCCTTCCTCCTCCTCCACTTATTTCCCACCCCTTCTTCCTCCTCTTCTTCCCCTCCCCTCCATCTTTCTCCCCCTACTCCTCCTCCCTCCCTCATCCTCTTCCCTCCCACCCTCCTCTTCCTCTTCTTTCCCTCCACTTCCTCTTCCCTTCTTCTTCTCTCCTTCTTCTTCCTCCCCTCCCTGTTCCTCTTCCTTCTGCTCCTCCTCCTCCTCCTCCTTTCCCTCACCTCTCCTTCTTCCTCCTCTTCCTTCCCTAATTCCTTCTTCTCCTCTCCTCTTCTTCCTCCTCCTCTTCCTTCCCTCCCCACTGCATGCCTGTGCAGGCACAGATCTCCCCAAATTATCTCTCCTTTCCAAAGGGAAGGGAGGGGGGGGCGGATAGGAGTCTTGCGGGGGGGGGGGGGGGGGGGGGGGAAGGGGGGGGGGGGGGCCACGAGAGTTCCCTTTCAATCTGCCGCCGGCCTCCTGACACCCAAAATAAACAGCATAAGCCCAGAACATTCCGCCTCGCAAGGGGCAGAGAGGGCTTGTCAAGTAGGCCTGTTTGAGTTGCTAGGATGATAATGCGGCATGACACTTCTGAAATGAGACACCGGTTGCCATGGCGAGGGCTCGGGAGGAACTATCTCTCCAGAGGCAGAAATAAAACATGCTTTAAATGATGTTTGATTAGAATTTAGATCATGTAACTGAATGGCTGGGCTTGCTTTGCTCAGTGGCTGCCTCCTGGACGCCCCCCCCACATCTCTCTCTCCCTCTCGCCCCCCCCCCCCCCCCCCCCCCCCCCCACATATCCCTTGTCATCTTCAGCTGATGGAACCATTCACATCCATTTGAAAAAGAAACCAGCCCTTAAGTGGAGAATGGGACCCAGGAGGCGGTGTGTGTATGTGTGTGAGGGTGCCAGATTCCGATCACGAGACTGGGGTGCGGCGGCCTTCCTTCTCCCCTCTTCTTCAGTCCCTGGGTTTATTTTTTGGGAGCAGAAAAGAGATTTCCGTGGTGCTCTCCAAGCTGGGTTGTTTTCTCGCAGATGTTTCATTGCCCAACTAAGTAACACCATCAGTGCGACTTGCTAGCGGCGCTGATGCGGTTACCTAATTTGGGTAACGAAATGTCTGCAAGCAAACAAGCAAAGCTCAGACAGCACCAAGGCAGCCACATTTTCAACCCGGGTCTACAAATAGACTAACAAATAACAGATAATCAGGATTGGAAGGGACCTTGTAGGTCATCTAGTCCACCACCCCCGTCCAAGCGGGAGACCCTACACCATTTCTAACAAATGTTAGTCCTAGACTAGTCCTAGATACTAGACTAGGCTAGACTAGAATTCTTTATTGGCCAAGTGTGACTGGACACACAGGGAATTTGTCTTGGTGCAAATGCTCTTAGTATACATAAAAGATACATTCATCAAAAGTCAAGAATCATAAGGTACAACACTGCAGACTTAGTAAATAGTTGGACAGTATTGAGGGAATTATTTGTTTAGCAGAGTGATGGCGTTCGGGGAAAAACTGTTCTTGTGTTGAGTTGTTCTGGTGTGCAGAACACCTGGCATTCTCCTTTAGTGTGATTTCTGAATGCAACCTCTAGTACACTCAGCAATTGCACCCAACTACACAAAAGTGAAAGCTGATAAAGCTGATTAAATGGCACGAGGAATGGAAGGGTGGTCAAACATGAGAAAACAACCCATCCAGACCACTCCCTGTACCGAAATATCATTTTCGTAAGGGGTGTCCAACCTTGGCAACTTTAAGACTTGTGAACTTCAACTCCCAGAATTCCCCAGATAGACTTAAGGTAGTCCTCAACATATGACTGCCCTGCCCATTAATGGAGCCTCCAGTGATGGAGGACCTACAACTTCTTGAGGCAAGCCGTTTCACTGGTAAATTGTTCTCATTGTTAGGAAATTTCTCCTTAGTTCTAGGTTGCTTCTCTCCTTGGTTAGTTTCCATCTGTTGCTTCGTGTCCTGCCTTACGGTGCTTTGGAGAATAGGTGGATCCGCTATTCTTTGGGGCAGCCCCTTGGAATAAATATTGGAATACTACTATCCTGTCTCCCCTAGTCCTTCTTTTCATCAAACTTGACATACCCAATTCCAGCAACTGTTCTTTATATGTTTTAGCCTCTATCGTCTTCGTTGCTCTTCTCTGCTCTCTTTCTAGAGTCTCCACATCTTTTGTACATCGTGCCAACCAAAGCTGGATGCAGTATATTATAACTCTTGTATTTATGGATTCGCTTCTTTTTGTTATTATTGGTCACAATTCCGTTGAAATTAATTTAATGTGTATATTGCTAATGGTTGAACTGTTCCGTGGTGAGTTTCCTGTCAGGATCCAAAAAGAACTTGACAGACTTGAACAATGGGCCCTATCCAACAAAATGAAATTTAATGTGGAGAAAAGTAACATTTTACACTTCGGCAGGAAGCACCAAAGCTACAAGGTACAGATTAGGTAAAACCAGGCTCAAAAACAGTAACGGTGAGAGGGACCTTGGAGTCCTAGTGGACGATCACTTAAACATGAGTCAACAGTGTGTGTGGCAGCCACCAAAAAAAGCTAATATAATCCTTGGTTGTATAAACAGAGGCATAGAATCAAAATCAGGTGAAGTATTAGTACCATTTTATAAAGCTTGAGTAAGGCCAGGGGTGGGATTCAAATTTCTTAACAACCGGTTCTGTGGGTGTGGCCTAATTTGTGGGTGTGGCTTGGTGGCCATTTTATAAAGCTTTAATAAGGCCACACCTGGGGTACTGCATCCAGTTTTGGTCACCCCATTACAAAAAGGATGTTAAGCAGGGGTGGGATTCAAATTTTTAACAACCGGTTATGTGGGCATGGCTTAGTTGGTGGTCATGTGACTGGCTGGGCGTGGCCAACTCAACATCACTCACAGTGAGGCATGCATCTCCTCGCCTGGCCTCTCATGACTGTGGGGAGGCTGCAACAGTCGTAAGTGTGAAAAAGGGTCATAAGTCACTTTTTTCAGTGCTGTTGTAACTTTGAATGGTCACTCCACACAAGCAAAGTACCAACAAAGGAGGAAAAAAAAAACTGCAGAGAAGTTCCA
The DNA here is from genome assembly GCF_900518735.1 of Pseudonaja textilis. Next base: position 3,958,949 of record NW_020769354.1, read on the forward strand.
GAGACAGTAAGTCTAGTCCTGCCAAGAATGTAAATAAGATTTAATGGACAGGCAGTTTCTGTAAGCAACCCCAGAATGTTTCCTTTCTGCCTTCCTTACAGGATTAGCCCAGTAATTTCCTCTAACAACTGGTTCTCCAAACTGCTTAGAATGTTAACCGGTTCTAGCGAATAGGTGCGAACTGGTAGAATCCCACCCCTGATGTTAAGACTTTGGAAAAAGTGCAAAGAAGAGCAGTTAAGATGATTAAAGGCCTGGAGAGAAAAAACATATGAAGAAGGGATGCAGGATTTGGATTTGGCCAGTCTGGAGACAAGAAGGACTAGGGGAGACATGAAAGCAGTATTCCATTATTTGAGAGGCTGCCACAAAGAGGAAGGGGTCCACTTATTTTTCCAAAGCACCAGAAAGCAAGACAAGAATCAATGGATGGAAACTAATCAAGGAGAGAAGCAAACCAGGAATTAAGGAGAAACTTCCTATCGCTGAGAACAATGAACCAGTGGAAGAGATTGCCTTCAGACCTTGTGAATGCTTTATCACTGGAGGTTTTTAAGAAAAGACTGGACAGCCACTTGTTTGAAATGGTATAAGGTCTCCTCAGGAGTGGGCTTCAAATTTTTTTAGCAAAGGGTTCTCTGCCCGGTTGCCGGGTGGGCGTGGCCCTGGTGGGCCCTGGCCTAGTTGGCCTCTTGCACCACAGTGGGGAGGGGGGTTTTTTTCCCTCCCCGGGCTCCGGAGGCTCTCTGGAAGCTGGAAATGTGCCCATTTCCGGCCTTCCTGAACTTCCGGGAGGCCCATTCCCCCCCCACCCCCCGAGCCTCCACTTGCGCACTGCACTTACTTGCATCCAAATGGGGTGCATGGGAATCCTGGGAGAGGCGGGGTGGGCGGGGCAGGGATGGGATTTGGGCTTCTCCGAACTGCACAGAGCTAGGGGCTCTCCCGAACCCTTACGAACCCCCAGCAGCCCACCCCTGTCTCCTGCCTTAGCAAGGGGTTGGACTAGAAGACCTCCAAGGGCCCTTCCAGCTCTATTCTGAGTTCTCTGCCACAGCAGAGATGTCACGTGATGGATATTATCTTTCTAACCAGAGAAGTGTAATATAAAACAATTATCTATTCAGATTTGGGGAATAAGAAGCATACGTACAAAAATGCTACCCTTTGGGGAAAATTAGAACTACCTGAATGAAATTGTATATTATTTTACCACTAGTCCACAGGGTTTACATCTCTTGGCCTCTGAAAGGTTAGAGAAACAGATAAACGAATTTCCATACTTACAGATTATGTATACACATTCATCGGGATTTATTAATCCTTGAAATAAAACAAAAGTCCTCTTCAGTGAACTTCAAAATCAATTAAAAGAGAGGATAGGATATATCTGAGAACTAAATTTATAAAGGAAAAAAAAATCAGGTGAGACAGTCTTTCGTGATCTTCTCAATGTGTCACAATTAGACTTGGAAATTAGGTTCAACATTGATTAGTCAAACACACTGTTAAAACACTTGACAATGGATATATATTGGCTTGGGAGCTAAATTCACAGAGAAAACGAGAGAGAGAGTTTTATACTTCTAAACCGGGGATCTCCAAACTTGGCAACTTGAAAGCTAATGGACTTCAATTCCCAGAATTCCCCATCCCCATGTTGACTGGGGAATTCTGGGAGTTGAAGTTCACCAAACTTAAAAGTTGTCAAGTTCGGAGACTCCTGTTCTAAACCAAAGAAATGTGAAGGTTCGCATTGACTTCCAACTCTTCTTAGCACAGTTCAACCTCAACTTTTTGCTTTCACACATCAATCTATAACTAGCCATCCTATTACACCAAATCTTTCCAATGAACAAAACCAAAGTCAAAGTTTCATTTTTTTTCTTCACAAGCAACCAATTCCAGAAGTGACATCCAAAGAAAAACATATTTTCCTCTTTGAATAAAATAATCAATTTAACCATTCCTGCTTTATCTTCCTTGCAATGGAAATAACGTGTATTTCTATTTGCACCTAGTAATCTTTTTGAACTATCACCATTTTTATTTCCAAAATTCATTGTATCCTTTCAAATTCTTTGAACTTACTGAAAAAAAAGGAAAAACCGATAGACCAATAGATTTAGGTTTCCCCCACTTTTTTTTTCAGAAATGTAAAGGTACTCAATGAGATGCTCAGATGATGTCCAGAAAGTCCAAAACCAATTTATGTTTACAGTTTTCTTAGTTTGAAGGGTTGCCAGTTTTTTTAAACTTCCCAATCTACAATGTAGCTCTAGGATCTCTTAGTGATCTTCCATCCAAGCTCTCACCAAGTCATCAACTCACCAAGTCAACCTGATAGCTGGGAACTGGAAGGAGCCTTCAGAAATCATAAAATTTCATAGAATTTCAGTGCCCGTTTCAGTAGGCTGCCACGTTGCTCTAGAAACGGTATCTAAGGTTAATATTGCTTTTGGTTTGTTCCAAAGAGTCAAGAGTTTTGTGAGAAGGATTAAGGAAAATTATAGGAATTCTAAAAAGATGAATGAATTCATCAGACACATTTTACACAATCATAAATTTGCTTACATTTCAATCCCACAGGAGCCATGAATCCAGGATTTTGGATTTATTCTGTAAAGTGGCCCATGTGAGGTAGCTTGGTTCCAAAAACTACGATCAACCAGATTACAGCTGGAAGGGACCTTGGAGGTCTTCTAGTCCAACCCTGTGCTCAGGCAGGAAACCTTATGCCTGTTGTGGTTTTCTGGCAGCAGGTACGGATGGCTGAGGTCTCGGAGAGCGAGGGCTCAGATGAGGGGCCTGTGCGTGTGATGCAGGGATGGAGCCAGGACCATCAGGGAGTGGAATGCTGCCTTGGAGATTATGGAGGCTGGTAGCAGTGATGAAGAGCCACCCAAGGAGCTTGTTCCCAGCACACGTGTGCGCAGGGCTGCTCGAAGGAAAGAGCAGCTGTTGCAGCAATGGCAACTTGGGAGTGAGGCTGCAAGGTAATGGCCCCTCCCTGAGAAGATAAAAGCCAGCTGAGAAACCGCAGTTCTTTGCAGAAGGCAAAGGAGTTTGATACTCAAGTCTGGTGGACATTAGGAATATCCGAGTTAGTGTTTGGAGACTCTTTGATTTATTGTTTAGTAACTTAATCTGGTATTCTTGGCAGCCTTGCAAAAACTTAGCAAGGCTCTTTCTTTATCGGAGCTAGTTGGAAGCAGCCTTTTATCTGTGAAGAAACTGGATGCCCAAATGAAACATTAAAAGGTTGTGCTGTTACCTTTGTCTTGTGTTTGCTCTCTTGGAACCAGGTTTGGGTCAGAACCATACCATTTCAGACAAGTGGTTGTCCAATCTCTTCTTAAAAACCTCCAGTGTTGCAGCATTTACAATCTGGAGGCAAGCTGATCCACTGATTGTTTGAACTGCCAGGAAATTTCTCCTTAGTTCTAAGGTTGCTTCTCTCCTGGATTGGTTTCCATCCGTTGCTTCTTGTCCTGCCTTCAGATGCTTTGGAGAATAGCTTGACCCCTTCTTCTTCGTGATAGCCCCTCAAATATTGGAAGACCGCTATCATTTCACCCCTACTTCTTCTCTTAAAGAAGGGCAATTAAGATGCTCAGCCACTTGAAACCAGAATCTTATGAGCCATGGTGGTGCAGAGGTTAGAATGCTGTATTGCAGGCTACTTCTGCTGAGGGCTGGTTGCCTGCAATTTGGCAGTTTGAATCTCACCGGGCTCAAGGTTGACTCAGCCTTCCACCCTTCCAATTTCGTTGTAACTTTTGATACTCCAATTTTGTTTACCTTGTATTTCCTCTTATTTTCTGTTCGCCGCTGTCATACTCTTCAGCGAGAGCTCTTTCTTTCTGCTTCTCGGGGTTATTGAGAAAAAAAAAATAGTTCTTTTATCTGGTTACATGTCGCTCACCACTTCATCGCTCCAGCACACACTTAGGTCCTGGCAGCTTTCTTTCTTCAGGACAGCCATTAAACTGCCGTATCGCCTTGTCTTCCAGGGGAGTTAATACCTAGCCGGGGAGGGGAGATGCGGCTCCCCTTGACCCAGCTGGCAGCCTCCCCTTCTTCCCCCACCCCTCCGAGGTGGGTCAGATGGTTCTGGTCCCACAGGGACCCCTCAACAAAGTAAACATGGATCAAAGCCCCGCATGATCGCAGTCTCTGATCCGTCTTCGATGGAAACACCACTGGAAGTCCTGCCTCCCATCCTTCCGAGATGGGTAAAATGAGGACCCAGATTGTTGGGGGCAATATACTGATTCTGTAAACTGCTTAGAGAGGGCTGTAAAGCACTATAAAGCGGTATATAAATCTAAGTGTCACATTTTTCAGGGCCGTGGTAACTTTGAATGGTCACTAAGCAAACTATTGCAAGTCAAGGACTATATGCATAATATATCTATCTATATAAAAGTGAAATACCACTCATGCATCATCACAAAATCTCCAGAACCGTAAAGCCTACAAACTTGAAATTTGGCACGTATGTTCCACTTGGCTTCTAGGTGCTTGCTCAGAAAGGATTTTTCAAAATGACCATCAGAGCATTAGTATTTCCTATATTATTATTATTAACACGGTCTGATGCTAAGGAGTTCTACTCCCCCTCCCTATCTGAAAAAAAATCTGTTCCAAATGCAAAACACAAGCAGAGGAGAGGAGTTTCAGTTTCACAGCACCAAGCAGCTTTAGTACAGAACAGTTGAGCTAAGCCACGCCCAGGCTCCTAGCTGACTCCTCCTTGCTCACACAGCAAATACTGTTTCAGTTTCCACACAGCCCTCAACTCTCTCACACACTGACAGAACATTAGCCAGATGAATACCGATGGATGCTGGTAGGCTGAGGCAGAATTTTTTCCTCTTATTTTCCTCTCCAAAAAATTAAGCAAGACCACATAGTTTCGTAGCGAAGCATGGGTATCAAGCTAGTTATAATATATAATTTAAATATAACATAAAATACGAAATAACCCTCTAGCATGCATCTTTCAGATTAAAGGCGGCAAGAAGGATAAAATCTTAGATCAGGTTTTTAACAGAGGAGAATGAAACCTTCCAATGTGTCTACTTAATTTCTTTTACTTTGATGCTTCCACACACTCCCCACAAACTCCTGGTGGGGCACAGCATAGATCTGGTAATGCCATCATCAAAAGTTGATGGGCAAAATTAGAAATGTTGGCAGACATCAAATCTTCTTTCTCGCTCTACGCAGGAAGAATGAACACGTCAATTGCCAAGGGAGCTGGATTTACTCGTAAAATCTAACAAAATTTTCAGAGTTACTTCGGAAAAAAATGAAAACAGGAAAAAGTCTCTCTCTCTCTCTCCCTCTTTCTCTTTCTTTCCATCTGTCTTTCCTTCCCTTTCTTTCTCCCTCCCTCTTTCTCTTTCTCTCTCTTCATCCTCTCTTCC